>CM032453.1:7826601-8007773 GCA_019049505.1 Pachyrhynchus sulphureomaculatus | reverse complement strand
GAAAGACACTGTATTATAATTTTTTAATTCTAATAACCATACAAAATACCCTTGCCCTTTAGTTCCGTTATCTACCTGCTAAGCTGATGCAACCCTACCGCGATATGCAAGGGTGGCTGTATTACACAAATTTTATCGAAATTGAGTACCTGCGGTAAATTGTGAATAAAACCCACATTTATTAACCGATTTTCATGATTAATACCTTATTTTATTTTCCAGATACGCAGCTGTCAGAAAAATGTATAATATTTTGTTTTTCTTTTGTTATTGCGCTTTTTTACCGAAAAAAAAAATAATGAATTTTACACGAAAAAATTTTTTTTCTCTCCATTAATTTCTAAATAACTCCAAAACGATAAAAGATAGAATAAAATAATATTCAATCAACTTTAATATAAAATTTTGTTACGCATTTTTTAATGTTTTATTTATAAAAATCTGACAAGTTGTTCCGGAGTTATCGTTAAATATGTCTGCGTAGCTGACTAATTTAGGGGAAAAAAAAATTAGCCACACCCATAAAAAAAACCAACGCGATGAATTTTTTCTTAAAATAACTTAATATGCCTAGAATATACATAAACAATTGAAATAAGTGAAAAAATAATTTTGTCCAGCTAACTTGTACTAGTCGACACACTATGCGTCGTCATTCAATTTGTTAGGCGTTAATTTGGGATCAAATATGTCCTGGCATGAACATGTTGCAGGAATAGCAAGGAGAGCTCAAAAATTGGGAATATTATTGCGAACCAGAAAGCTTTACACTCCACAACAACTGTTAATTCTTTACAAAGCTTAAATTCGACCAACTATGGAATACTGTTCCCATGTTTGGGACTCTGCTCCCAAACACACACTGCATTTGTTGGATTCTGTTCAGAGAAGAGCTGTTCGTTTGATTGGAGACCCGGAACTGACCAACGGCCTTGATTCGCTGGAACATCGAAGAACGGTTGGCGACTTGAGTCTGTTCTAGAAGTATTTTCATAGAAAGTGTTCGAAGGATGTAGCCCGCTTAATTCCTCCCAGAGCGGTGCATGTTAGAAATACACGTCGCGCTGGTGCTTCGTATCCGTATGAGGTTCAGCTTGTTACTCCGCGTACAACGCTTTTTCAAGCAGTCTTTTATATGAAGAACATCATCCCTTTGGAATAATTTACCCAGGGCTGTGTTTCCCACTGAGTACAATTTACAGCAATTCAAGAACAATGTGAATCGCTTTTTCCGCACACGTGCTGCCCCCCTGGAGCGCTTTAGGAACTTCCCTGCAACACGTGTGCTAGACCCATAAAAAAAAGATGGAAATATTATGTTTCAGTTGTAAATATCTCCGAAGACCATCTGCTGCTTATCCTTTTTTTTGTGAATAATATTTTACAATAAAGTACCTATCTTTTTAAATATCTACCTGTAGGGTGTGGTAAAATTTGCAAGGAAAGTACTGAAGCAATCACACTACCGTTTTTTTTTTTTTAAAGTTCAGAGAACCCAAGATCAGGATCAGCTTTTTGATGACACAATTATTAAAACTTTTAAGTTGTTACATATGGTAGCTGATACCAAATTGGTGGTCTTAACTTTCAAATTAACATAATTACATCGGGTTATATGATAAGCAGTTTGTTGTTATTAGGCTCAAATTTTCCTTTTTGTCTCCTAGTGTTAAAATGATGCTAAAGTCTTACCTTGAAGAGATAATGGACCCTCCACACGAATGTGCGTATTGGTTATCATCTTTTACCTGAAGAGAAACTTGATACGGAAGTTGGTTTCTCTCCGCATCCTGTCCATCAACAACTTTCAGAGGAAAAATATTTTTCTGGAAGCTGCCATTAACTAAAGAAAAATTTAGTTTTTCAGAGTAACTTCTAAACAAAAAAAACGGCCGAGTGCAAGTCGGAGAACTAGAACTCGGTTACAAACTTGCTTGTGACGGCTAAAAAAAACTTTCTACAACGTGAACTTCCATATCATTAGAAAAATTGCATAATTTTCATTGAATCTACACCCTATATATATTCTAGAATTTTTTCGAAATTTTTAAAAATAATATAAAGGAAAGTTTGTGCGAGTATTACATCATATGTATTTTTGAGCTTGTGTTTTCACAAAACTTTCATTTGACTCGATGATCTGGATTTTTTTTCACTTCCGATTTCATCCCTCAAAACTACGCCACCTTGACTCTCGGAAAAATAGGCATAAAAGAATTTTTTTTACGCAACTATTGTATATATAAAAACATTTTTATTTTTCACAAATACATTATAGTTTTAACGAGAAATTAAAAAAATATGTCCATTAGTGCGTTTATCACGCGAGAACCATTTATCCGATTTACGTGTCTTCTTTTAAATTCATATTCTTTGGCCAGGTTATATAATAATAATAATCTATATCTATAATATATAAAATGCAGCGTATCTTTGTCTGTCTGTCTGTCCGTTAGTGCGCTTATCACTGGAGAACCACTTATCCGATTCACGTGGTTTTTTTTTAAACATACATATGTTCTCTGGCCAGGTTATCGATCTATCTATAATATATATAAAATGCAACGTCTCTCTGTCTGTCTGTCTGTCTGTTAGTGCGTTACGTGCTTTTTTTTAAAACATACATATATTCTCTGGCCAGGTTATAGGATATATTTTATTGCGTTAGGTAACATAAAGAATAAGCAGTGACGATAATAGTGAATCAAGTCGGAAAAAAGGTTACCGTTAGCGCGTTCTCTTGCAATACACTGCCTAAACCATTAAATATGGAACAATATCATGTTGCAAAGAATATAATATATAAAATGGAACGTCTCTCTGTCTGTCTGTCTGCCCGTTAGTGCGCTTATCACTTGAGAACCACTTATCCGATTTACGTGTTTTTATAAATTTATACATATGTTCTATATAATTCGATATAAGCCTAGATAATGGGAGATAAGTATAAATAATGAGAGATAAGGAGAAATAATGGGAGCTAAGTAGAGATAAGTCTGGATAATGGGAGTTACGGTGAGATAATGGGAGATAAGGAGAAATAATGGGAGATAAGGAGAAATATTGCGAGATTAGTCGAGATAAGCCTAGATAATGGGAGATAAGGTGAGATAATGGGAGATAAGGTGAGATAATGGCAGATAAGGTGAGATAATGGTAGAAATAATGGGAGATAAAGAGAAATAATGGGAGATGAGCAGAGATAAGCCTAAAAAATGGAAATTATGTAGAAAAAATGGGAGATAAGGAGAAATAATGGGAAATAATGACAGATATTTTATTACGTTAGGTAACATAAGGAATGAGCAGTGACGATAGAAGTGAATCAAGTCCACGCGAGCGGAGCCGCGCCGTATATATATATATATATATATATATATATATATATATATATATATATATATATATATATATGTATATATATATATATATATATATATATATATATATATATATATATATATTTATATATTTTACTCGTGTTTTCACAAGCTTTCATTTGACACCACACTCGATTACTTAGTAAAAAAATTTTTTTTAAGTCAAAATTTAACTTTCAAAACTACATGGCTCTGATGAGGCCATTAATCCCTATATTATTACCAAATTTCAACTTTCTATGACAAATAGTTTGGGATAATATCGGGTGCGACAGACGGACAGACAGACACCGAAGTGATCTTATAAGTGTTCCGTACGGAACACTAAAAAAATATATTTGCTGATGAAAGCTGAAATTTTGGTGTAAAATGTACTATTTGGTGGCGAAATTCCTTACAAAGGCCAAAAGAACTATAAGGATCGATTGTAGGTTATTGCAATGTTCAGCAAAGTTACTCGTGTTTATGTAGAGAATATTTTTGTCGACAGTGATGCTAAAATATGCACGGTTTGTGAGTTATGGTCGAAAATGTGAAAAAATAGTATTTTTTCGGGCTTTCTGCACTAAAAACACCCCGAAAGAGTGAAAATCTGGCCTCGACATGTTTACAAAATTGTGTATTTTGGTGTGAAGAACATTTCGTCTGAAAATTGCATTGAGAAATTCCAAGTACGAGATATAGCCGTGCAAAACCAAAGCTCGAGCAAAAAAATTGATGATGGCAAAAAAAAAATTCGAACTAAAATATCAAAACCCAAATAGGGTTTTGCTAGCCAGAAACTGAACTCAGAATTTAGTTTACATTGTACAAATGTAGAGTGATGAGTTGACGTAAAGAAATGCTTATAAATGATTTTCAGTTTTCAACCAAGAATTTTGATTTAGGTTTTTACCATAAGAAAACTATACATTAACAGCTGAAATAATCAATATTTATCTCATTTAGGGAATATTCTCAGACACAATTCAATTTTCGGGCCCATAGTGTAAGCAAACGGTAAAATTGACCTAAGCTTTATTAATTCATGTTAGCAATTTTTCGTAATGATGTAAGTTCCTTATAATATTAAATTATAACTTTTTCTTACACAACAGGCAGATCACAAAAACACTTTTATATGTAACAACAAACTTCATATTTATCTCGTGGTTAATACACATATGTTTCCGAATTTATTATCTAAATTTTAACACGAAAAAAACCCTTATCAAAAGCATTTGATAAAGAGCACTTACGCGTTGAAATGATTACATTTTTGATTAACTTCAAACCTACATCCGGATACCTAAAAAAACTAAAGATTGTGCGAAACAACTACCGGCTAGTTGCATTGCTTCAGTAATACCAGTCGGCATCGTTTAAAATATCTAAGAGGATTTGATATTATTAGTGACAATCAACATGGATATCGCAGACAAAGATCTTTAGAAGTTCTTTCAACTTGCTAGGTGGGGTGAAAAATCCCCAGACTTTATAATAAGCGTCAATTTCCCATTCGACTTCTTTATTTGAGCCAAAACTCTTTCCCTGGGGCCACTTTTTCAAATTTGGAAAAAGGCAATAATCGCTGGGAGCTAGATCTGATGAAGACGGTGGATGAACAAGCAATTCTTAGTCCCATTGTTCTAGTTTCACCATCGATTTTATGCAGTAGTGAGCTTGTGCATTATCTTGATGAAACAACACTTTTTCTTCGCTAAATGCGGCCTTTTTAGTGTTCCGTACGGAACACTTATAAGATCACTTAGGTGTCTGTCTGTCTGTCTGTCCGTCTGTCTGTCACACCCGATTTTCTCCGAAACTATTTGTCATAGAAAGTTGACATTTGGTAATAATATAGGAATTGATGGCCTCATCAGGCCATGTAGTTTTGAAAGTTAAATTTTGATTTAAGGGGTTAGTTTTGGGGGTGAAATCGGAAGTGAAAAAAAAAATTTTTTACTAGGTAATCGAGTGTGGTGTCAAAGAAAGCTTGTGAAAACACGAGTAAAATATATATATATATATATATATATATAT
Source organism: Pachyrhynchus sulphureomaculatus (assembly GCA_019049505.1). Lineage (NCBI taxonomy): Eukaryota > Metazoa > Arthropoda > Insecta > Coleoptera > Curculionidae > Pachyrhynchus > Pachyrhynchus sulphureomaculatus. Next base: position 8,002,371 of record CM032453.1, on the reverse strand, counting down.
ATATATATATATATATATATATATATATAATGTAATACTTGCGCGCACTTTTCTTTTTATTATTTTTAAAAAATCGCGAAAAATCGCTGTCCACCCGCCTTATCTCGAAAACTACTTATCAAAAAATGTTGAAAAAGTTCTGGAATATTCTCCACGGGGTGTAGATTGAACGAAAATTATCACGAGTGCGTTCCCTGTAATAATTTATCTGGTATATAAAAAAACAGAAATTTCAAGGTCATCAATTTTCAGTAAAGATTGGAAATAAACTTTGTTGAAAACTCATTTGGGGTGTATTTTGTGAAGTCACTGATCATTTATACTTCCGTTACATTTTTTATTTTAAAAGCAATCAACGTACGGAACACTAATTGCGCAAGTTCAACTTGCACTTGACCGGTTATTTTTTTTCTTGATTTCACCATTCAAAAGTCCAATAAATCAACGTAATAATCCCCGGTTATTGTTCTTCTCTTCTTAAGATAGTTGATCAGTATTATTCCGTGCGCATCCTAAAACTTTTCCTGATGTTTGTGTTCTTGGAAGCTGCGATCGGCTTTCATGCGGTTCCAACCACTCTGTGGACTAATTGTTGGACTCGGGCCTGTAGTGGGGGATCCTTGTTTCGTCCTTTGTTACGACTTGATGGAAAGACTCCTTTGGATTACACCAAAACAGTGACAAACAGCATTCTGAATTTTCGACAGGTTACTGTTTTTAATTAATCGTGAGAGTAAGCGGTGCTCATGGGGCACATAGCTTCCTTCATATGCAAATATTCATGCAAAATATGCCTCAGCTGTTCTGTTAATAACTTCACGATGTCAGCTATCGCTCTCACTCACATTACAACAACACTTTGCCTTGCGGTCATTCAGAACAATATGATGGATTTCTTTGTGTTTTTTTGTAGTGACTGCCTCATTTTGTTCGTAGCGCGTGAGTTGCCTCACATAACATTCTAAAAGAATAGCGCTTGATTTTTCTCCGATACCTTCAGTATCAATATCGGTGTGCCGAAGGCTCTATTCTGTCTCCTATTCCCTTTACCCCCTTTCCATTAATAACGATCTGCTGGAACCAGTACGATTGTTTCTTCTATAAGGACGATTTAAAGAAGATTAAATTTAAGATACGGTATATCAGAAAGAAATGTTGTCACTCTGATCGATGATAACACAGAAGAAGAATTATGGTGAGGTCTCGAGAAATAGGTTTAAAAATAAACGTCGGTCGGTCGGTCGGTCCGTTGTGGTGTGTGTGACAGTTCCAAAAGACTCTGCAGTACGCTTTCTTTAGATGATACAAAATGATTCCTTTAGAGCCCACTATCCATCCTATTGATTTTCGCGAGTTCTTCCCACTGAGTCATAAGGATAACCCGAGTAACATACTACATTTTCAGCTAATTTGACCGGTACCACTTTTCCATATGTTCTGTGCGGAGGGTCCTTTGCCAATGCTCTAATGGATCATTCTATAATAATTCAATATAGATGTTTTTGATACTAAGCACGGATCCAGTCATAAAACTTATATTAAAATAAATCTTCAAAAGAAGAATCATGAAATAAAAGATATTATTTTTGGATATACGTTGCTTTTGAGGCGAGATCTTAACAAAATATAATTGCTGTTATGGCATTTATGGGGTTTACCTGTCCAAACAATTCCAGGTTCTTTTGTTCGGTCGCTAAAAAATCCACTATACTACCACTTACACGCCCAGATAATACTATTACAACAACACTTGTTGAGAAAGCGAACTTGTTGACTGAACTCTTTGCTTTACATGTCGATTTAAAGGGAAAAACACACCCCCACTATTTCCATAGCTTAGTCAAGCATGCCCGATATTGTCTTTAGACAGCGTATCATAAAACATATGAAGCTAGACACCAAAAAAGCTTCTGAAGCTGATAGTATTCAAAAAATACGCAAGCGAGCTAAATCCAGTTTTCTTTAGACTCTTCAATCTATCCTACAGAAAGGGAATATTAATGTTGGAAACGCGCTACAGTTCAGCCGATACCCCAAAATGCCAAGAAGACCTTGCCAAAAAGCTACCGACCAGTCGCACTGCTCTCAATAATATCGAAAGTTATGTAAAAGGTTATCAATCAGCATCTTTTAAAATATCTAGTAGGATTTAACATTATTAGTGACCATCAATATTGCTTGCGTAAGCAGAGATCAAGACATCCTCTAACTTATGTGTAGAACAAGTAATTGAACCTTTGGAAAATTTCTAACGACGCATTTGATATATTCAATGCATTCGACCGTGTTTGGCATGGCGAATTGTCGGCTTAGTTACGCTCTTATGGTGTGTCTAAAAGGTTTTGTTTATGGATCTCGGGTTTTCTTAGAAGGCCTTCTTTACGAGTGACGCTCGACGGAGTTCTTTCTAATACCTTCACTATCAACGCAGGTGTGCCCAAGGCTCCACACTGTCTCCTACTCTCTCATTTGCATTAAGGATCTGCTGGAAAGGACCACAAATCCAATCTACAACTTTTCAGATGATAGTATGCTTATTTCTTCATTCGCTTTGTACGCTCAAACATTGGGCACTCATGAAAATAGCCGCAGATAGCGTCGTTCCACTTAACAAAGACCTGGAGGAAATCTTATCTTGGGGTGACAGTAACCAAGTAGAATTTAATGCTACAAAAAACCAGGAGGCAGTTTCTTCTAAAAAAGTTAAAGTTATGGAACCTGACATACTTATGTCGGAACACTCCATTCTTCTAGCACTGTCACTCAAGTTGCTGGACGGTAGCTTGGGAGCAAATAGATCCTGGCATGAACATGTCGCATGCAGAGCAAAGAGCGCTTTTCAAAAGCTGGGAATATTATTTTGAATTAGAAAGCCTTACACTCCACAATAACTGTTAATTCTGTACAAAGCTCAAACACGACCAGCGATGGAATACTGCTCCCATGTTTGAGGCTCTGCTCCCAAAAATACACTGCACTGGTTTTATTCTATTCAGAAGAGAGCTAATTGCTTGAGTGGAGACTTAGAACTTACTAGAAACCTTGATACCTTGGAACAGCGGAGATGGATTGGCGACTTGAGCATGTTCTACAAGTGTTTTAAAGGAAAGTGTTCGATGGATGTAGCCCGCTTAATTCCTTCCAGAGCAGTGCATGCTGTTAATACATGTCGCGCTAATATATCACATTCGTATAAGGTTCAGCTCGTACAACACTTTTAGTCTTTTGATATGGAGGACATCATCCCTTTGGAACGATTTATCCACAAATGTATTTCCCATCGAGTACAACTTACAGCGATTTAAGATCAACGTAAATCGCTTTTTCCGCACACGCGTCACTCCTGTAGCGCTTTAGGGATCTCCCTGTAACGCGTGTGCTACGCTCCCGCGGTTATTTCAAGCTTCCAATTGATGTTGCTTGTGTTGCTACAGGGTGGTGGACAAGAAGATAAAATCCGTTTTGTAAGACTAACTTTAAGTAATGTGTAAGACAGAGAACTTAAATACAACTTATTTCTTCGGTACTTTTATTATATGAATATGAACAAGATCATCTAATATTTAGGCTTAACTTCTCCGTTTGTATTGTTCGTAATCCATTCAGAATAAGCAGAAGTTTTTGTATATGTGCTAGGATATCCAGCTGCTCCACATGGCACAAGTCCCCATGAAACAATACCAACAACTTCACCATCATTTTCGAGAGGACCGCCACTATCAGATGAGCAAGCAGATTCATGCCCTTTAACAGTTCCCGAACAAATATTTAGGTCTACACTAAATGGATTGGAAGATCCGAATAGAGCTCTCCAAATTGCATTGCATTCTAAAAAAATATATATGGATTAAAAACTTTGAATAATTCTCCATTTAGTCTGTGTAAATCACCATTTAAGAAACTAATGGAATGATGTACGAACATTTATTATCTTCGGATATTTGTATTTTTAATTATTTATACGGATAGCCCAAGATAATAAATGTCTCGGAATTCTCTTATTATACCCAAATGGATTGCATTATGCATTTTACTCTGATTGAAGATCGTCAGCTGAATACAGACTCTTTACAGTATTACCTATACTTACCTGACGAGTCACACTCAGAGCGAAACACATACTACATAAGCATTTAAGTACTAATCGTTTCTGAAGATGTTTACTCTTGGACCCTTCCTATTTTAGTGTATTAGGACAAGTCAATCAATTCTTCTCTAGCAAGGTACTGGTTCTACTCCTATAAAACAATTATTAGTTTTTAGGTTCAGTTAACTGTAGACTTACCATCCTCAGGGATAATGGGTAAGACAGCATACTGAAGGTTATTTGGAATCTGCCCACCAGTTCCCAATAGTCCCCATCCTGATAATGTCCCATTACCACGTGATACATGTCTTTGCGGTGGAATAGGGATAGGCTGCACGTTAATTGCAAATTCAAGTGGAGAATCTAAACGAACTAGAGCTATGTCATTGGGAGCTACGGCATCTGGACTACATAAAGAAAAAACATAAAAAAAGGTTTGATATAAAATACAAGATCTTTTGCAACCTTGTCATTGTTCAATAAAAGTATAAGTATAAAGCGACAAAAAATACTTTTTCTTACCCTGGATAACCTGGGTGGTTAATAATTTGTTGAATGGATTTAATTTGTTGTCCAGGTATATTTGTATCGTCTAATAATAATATTCCAGCTACAACTCTGAGTTGGGCAGGAGTATATTGGATTGTGCAGTGCGCTGCGGTAAGGATCCAGCTGAAATAAGAATCCAGATTTGTAGATTATCCCTGTACAGTGGCAGACAGAAAGTTTGCGACTAAATTTAGAAAAAAGTTAATTTATAGGTGGATTCTGCATCACTTGAAACCCAAAAAATAATTTTGGCGTGCCGATTGGCATTTATTATTTGGCGTGTTTGAATTTTCTAAAGTATAAAGCCCAAAAGTCACTCGGTTTGTTAAAATATCCAGAATAGGTATTCTTCTTCTTCCAGTGCCCATCCGTTACCGAATGTTGGCAATCATTTTAGCAATGATAATTTTGTTTGTTGCTGCTCTGAATAATCCTCTGGTGGATGTTTTAAACTAGGTTCTTAAGTTCTTTAGCCAGGATATTCGTCTTCTGCCGATGCTTCTTTTGTCTTGAACCTTTCCTTGCAGAATGCATTTCAGTAATCTATATTTTGTTTCATTCCTCATAATGTGCCCCAGATATTCCAATTTTCTACGTTTCACTGTGCACATAATTTCTTTTTCCTTATTGAGTCTTTGTAGTACTTGAGTGTTTGATACTTTGTCCATCCATGATATTTTGAGGATTCTTCTATAAGTCCACATCTCGAATGCTTCTAGTTTTATTGTTGTCGCCTCAGACAGCGTCCAAGATTCCACTCCGTATAACAAGATGGAGAATATGTAGCATCGGAGAAGTCTGAGTTTCAGTTTTAAACTTAAATTATGTGTTTTGAATAAGTTAGACATTTGAATGAATGCTGTTCTTGCTTTTTCAATTCTTGATTTTATTTCTTGAGAATGATCCCATTGTTCGTATAGTACTGTACCGAGATATGTGTATGTTGACACTCGTTCCATCACTTTACAAGATAGGTATAAGGAAACATTATTTAGAATTATATTTTATGGTAGTGTGCAAAATTTTTGATCGATTGGATAAAAATCGTATTTTGTTGTTGATGAATAAAAATATGTTAGTAAGGAGATTTTTATTTTTTTGAGATTGAAATGCATTGGATATATTTTCTCAAACTCTTCTTGCGCATCATTCATACGAGACTATACAAGAAATACGAAAGAAGTTAGTGGATACAGTCAGTTCGGATTTAAAGGGGGTTTTGGGATGAGAGAAGTCATCTTCAGTCTCTCAATGCTGTTTCAGAATTGTCTGGATCAGAGACACGATGTATTCGTGTGCTTCATAGACTATGAGGAGGCATTCGATAACGTTAAACATGACCTGCTCATGAAATATCTACAAGAACTAGTGCTAGATTCTAAAGATATAAAAATCATTGCCAACTTATATTGGAATCAATCAGCAGACGTAAGACATTAGAATGGTTATATGGTACAACGGAAGATTTTGAAATAAGAAAGAGAGTTAGACAGGGTTGTGTTTTGTCACCCGTGCTGTTGAGGCAGTGTCGAAGAGTGATCTGGGTATCAAAGTAAATGGTATTCCGTTAAACAACACCAGATATGCAGATGACACTGCCATTCTGGCAGATAGCGCAGATGCTCTTCAAGCATTATTGAAGGCTATACACAAGCCAAGAGAAAACATTGGATTAAGCATTAACATAAACAAAACAAAATTCATGATCATCAGTAGACATCCAATTCAAGACGACTGAATTCATATAAATGGAGATAATATAGAACGGGTTAACAAATTCAAACACCTGGGATGCTTTGTGAATGACAAATGGGATCCGAACATGGAAATTAAAGCTAGAGTTGAGAGATCGCGAACTATTCGAAAACATAACAAGGAGAAAGATTTCATATATGGCTCATATTATTGGTGGGGAGCGTTATAGCTTTCAACGCCTGATCCTGCAGGGTAAAATTCAAGGTAAAGGGGGAATGGGGCAAAAAAGACTATCATGGCTGCGCAATATTCGTCACTGGACAGGAATAAGTGATTTTCGGTCTCTTCAAAATGCAGCTTTAAACAGGCTCATCTGATGAGAAAAGTTTGGTACAGACGCCTACCCTGGATTTTGCACGGCACCTTAAGAAGAAGAAGGTTAGATTGACAGAAGAATTTTAAAATTTGTTGATTTCAAGCCATGCTTTACTTCTTTCACAACCAATAATTAAATAACCGGTCAAGTGCAAGTTGAACTTGCGCAATTAGTGTTCCGTACGTTGATTGCTTTTAAAATAAAAAAAAGTTGTAACGGAAGTACAAAATGATCAGTGACGTCACAAAACACACCCTAAATGAGTTTTCAACAAAGCTTATTTCCAATCTTTACTGAAAATTGAGGATCTTGAAATTTCTGTTTTTTTTAATATACCAGATAAATTATTACAGGTAATGCACTCGTGATAATTTTCGTTCAATCTACACCCCGTGGAGAATATTCCAGAATTTTTTCAAAATTTTTTGATAAGTACTTTTCGAGATAAGGCGCGATTTTTTAAAAAATAATACAAAGAAAAGTGTGCGCAAGTATTACATTATATATATTTTTTACTCGTGTTTTCACAAGCTTTCATTTGACACCACACTCGATTACTTAGTAAAAAATTTTTTTTTTCACTTCCGATTTCACCCCCCAAAAACTAACCCCTTAAGTCAAAATTTAACTCTCAAAACTACATGGCTCTGATGAGGCCATTAATTCCTATATTATTACCAAATTTCAACTTTCTATGACAAATAGTTTCGGAGAAAAATCGGGTGTGACAGACGGACAGACACCGAAGTGATCTTATAAGTGTTCCGTACGAAACACTAAAAATGATGAATTTCGTAAAACTTCAAGTGTCACACGGACACTTTCGAAATATTTTTACCCTATTACATACAGTTCAAAGCTTTTTTTTTTTAAAGGACACTCTAGTGTTAAAATTTTATTCTAAAATAACCGGTCAAGTGCAAGTTGAACTTGCACAATTAGTGTTCCGTACGTTGATTGTTTTTAAAATAAAAATTTTTGTTAGGGTGGTATAAAATGATCAGTGACTTCACAAAAACACACCCCAAATTAATTTTTGAACAAAGTTTGTTTCCAATCTTTACTGAAAACTGGTGACCTTGAAATTTTGTTTTTTTTTCTATACCAGATAAATTATTAAAGATAATGATAATTTTCGTTCAATCTTTACCCCGTGCAGAATATTCCAGGATTTTTGCAAAATTTTTTGATCAGTACTTTTCGAGATAAGGTAGGGGACAGCGATTTTTCACAATTTTTAAAAGTAATACGAAGAAAAGTATGCGCAAGTATTACATTATATATATATTTTTTACTCGTGTTTTCACAAGCTTTCATTTGACACCACACTCGAAGACCTAGTAAAAAATTTTTTTTTTTCACTTCCGATTTCACCCCTCAAAACGAATCCCTTGAGTCAAAATTTATGTTATGGTGATATAAAATGATCAAAACACACCCTAAATAAGTTTTCAACAAAGTTTATTTCCAGTCTTAACTGAAAATTGATGACCTTGAAATTTCTGTTTTTTTTATATACCAGATAAATTATTACAGGTAATGCACTCGTGATAATTTTCGTTCAATCTACACCCCGTGAAGAATATTCCAGAATTTTTTCAAAATTTTTTGATAAGTACTTTCCGAGATAAGGCGGATGGACAGCGATTTTTCGCGATTTTTTAAAAATAATACAAAGAAAAGTGCGCGCAAGTATTACATTATATATATATTTTTTACTCGTGTTTTTACAAGCTTTCATTTGACACCACACTCGATTACCTAGTAAAAAAAATTTTTTTTCACTTCCGATTTCACCCCCCAAAACTAACCCCTTAAGTCAAAATTTAACTTTCAAAACTACATGGCTCTGATGAGGCCATCAAATCCTATGTTACTACCAAATTTTCAACTTTCTATGACAAAGAGTTTCGGAGAAAATCGGGTGTGACAGACGGACAGACGGACAGACGGACAGACGGACAGACGAACAGACGGACAGACGGACAGACGAACAGACGGACAGACGGACAGACAGACGGACAGACACCGAAGTGATCTTATAAGTGTTCCGTACGGAACACTAAAAAGAAAAGAAACTAGTGAATTAATATTTATTAGAGGTAACAACTATACGGCACACAAAAAATAAATAAATTTATGGACACTTCACAAACTAAATAAACAAACATTTGTTGGGAATATGGAATCTTTGGACAATGACACTATTCAGTATATATCACCCACTACACCAAACACTAGTAGAACGATTAACCTAAATAACCTTCCAAGTGCAAGTCGGACTTACGCAATTAATGTTCCGTTCGTTGATTGCTTTTAAAATAAAAATGTTTCTTACGGAGGTATAAAATGATTCCTGACTTCACAAAACACACCCAAGTGAGTTTTCAACAAAGTTTTTTCCGATAATTACTGAAAACTGATGACCTTGAAATTTTTTTTTTCTTTTATACACCAGATAAATTAATAAAGGTAATGCATTAATTTTCGTTCAGTCGTCTGTGAAGAATATTCCAGGATTTTTTCAAAATTTTTTTGATCAGTACTTTTGAGATAAGGAGGGGGACAGAGCTTTTTTTCCGAATTTTTTAAAATTAATACAAAAAAAAGTGTGCGCAAGTATTACATCTATAATATATATAAAATGCAACGTATCTCTGTCTGACTGACTGTCCGTCCGTCTGTCTGTCTGTCTGTCTGTCCGTTAGTGCGCCTATCACTGAAGAATCACTTATCCGATTTACATACTTTTTTTTTAAAACATACATATGTTCTCTGGCCAGGTTATAGGCTATATTTTATTACGATAGGTAGCATAAGGAATGAGCAGTGACGTAAAATAGTGAATGATGTCGGAAATAAGTTTGCCGCTAGCGCGTACCTTTGTAATACACAGCCTAAACCATTAAATATGGAACAATATTATGTAGCAAAGAATATCTGTAATGTATAATCTATAATATATATAAAATGCAATGTCTCTCTGTCTGTCTGTCTGTCCATTAGTGCGTTTATCACGCGGGAACCACTTATCCGATTTACCCCTCTTTTTTTTAAATTCATACATATATATTCCTTGGCCAGGTTATTTAATAATAATAATAATCTATATCTACAATATATATAATGCAATGTTTGTCTGTCTGTCTGTCCGTTAATGCGCTTATCCCTCGAGAACCACTTATCCGATTTACGTGATTTTTTCAATTCATACATATGTTCTCTGACCAGGTTATAGGTATATATTTTATTACATCTATAATATATATAAAATGCAACGTATCTCTGCCTGTCTGTTTGTCCGTTAGTGCGCTTATCACTGGAGAACCACTTATACGATTTTCGTACTTTTTTTTTTTAAACATACATATGTTCTCCGGGCCAGGTTATAGGCTATATTTTATTACGATAGGTAGCATAAGGAATGAGCAGTGACAATAATAGTAAATGAAGTCGGACAAAGTTTGCCGCTAGCGCGTTCTCTTGCAATACACAGTCCAAACCATTAAATATGAAACAATATTATGTAGCAGAGAATATCTATAATATATATAAAATACAATGTCTCTCTGTCCGTCTGTCTGTCTGTCCGTCCGTTAGTGTACTTATCACTGGAGAACCACTTATCCGATTTACGTGCTTTTTTTTTAAACATACGTTGGTTCTCTGGGCAGGTTATAGGATATATTTTATTAGGTGCCATAAGGAATAAGCAGTGACGATAATAGTAAATCAAGTCGGAGAAAAGTTTGCCGCTAGCGCGTTCTCTTGCAATACCCTCCCTAAAGCATTAAATATGGAACAATATCAAGTAGCAAAGAATACAATATATATAAAATGCAACGTCTCTCTGTCTGTCTGTCTGTCTGTCCGTTAGTGCACTTATCACTCGAGAACCACTTATCTGATTTACGTGTTTTTTATAAATTTATACATATGTTCTATATAATTCGATATAAGCCTAGATAATGGGAGATAAGGTGAGATAATGGGAGAAGAGTATAAATAATGGGAGATAAGGAGAGATATATGGGAGATAAGCAGAGATAAGTCTATATAATGGGAGTTATGGTGAGATAATGGGAGATAAGGAGAAATAATGGGAGATAAGGAGAAATAATGGGAGATAAGTCGAGATAAGCCTAGATAATGGAAAATAGGGTGAGATAATCGGACATAAGGAGAAATAATTGGAGATAAGGAGAAATAATGGGAGATGAGCAGAGATAAGCCTAGATAATGGAAATTATGTAGAGATAATGGGAAATAAGGAGAAATATTGGGAGATAAGGAGAAATAATGGTAGGTATTTTATTACGTTGGGTAACATAAGCAATAAGCAGTGACGATAGTAGTGAATCAAGCCCACGCGGGCGGAGCCGCGGGCCCGGCTAGTTATATATATTTTTGAACTGGTGTTTTTACAAGATTTCATTTGGCATCCCACTCGATGACCTGGTAAAAACAATTTCACTTCCGGTTTCAACCCTCAAAACTAACAACTTCTTCTTAGATCAAAATTTATCTTTCAAAATTACACGACCCTGCTAAAGCCATCAATTCCTATATTAATGACAAATTTAAACTTTCTATGTCAAATAGTTTCGGAGAAAATCGGGTATGATAGACGGACAGACAGACAGAGACCGAAGTGATCTTATAATAAATGTTCCCTACGGAGCACTAAAAATTATCTAGTTTGCATTTCGACATGCACACTACCCAATTGTATACACCGGATTGTACGCGAATGTAATTCTTTATTTTATTTTTTTCACTTCTTTCATTTATTTCATTTATTTCATTGCGAAGTAACGCTATTTACGCACTGCCTTATTGCATTTTCCAAATGTTCAATATATCCGAAAGGTCTCTGAGCATAAACTTTGTTCATGAAGTAGCCCCATAAAAATAGATAGATCCGGAGATTTTGCTGACCAACTATTAGCAGAATAATATTCAATCAACTGGTCTTCAAATCGTTCATGCAAACATTCTCGCACTTGCAGCGTACCATCTTGTTAAAAAATATTCTTTGCGTTGCTGAAGGGGAAGTTCACGTAAAAAATTAAATATTTACAAAAACAAGAAAAATAGCACTTTATTTTGCACGAAAGTACTGTTGGAAAACAATGGTGATTATAGAAAAGTTTGGAAGTTCCAAGTTTGCGTTTTTTAATTTGAATTTAGAAAAAAATCACTATATTCTTCATATTTCTGTTCCAATTTGTCTAATAATGAAGTATTATATATTAGTATTATATACTAAAATTAATATTTAATTATAAGAAAGAAAGTCTCTCGTATGAATTCAGGTGACATTCGTTCGTGAACAAATATTGTTATGTGTTAAATAACTACAGATTTTGCTATGAGCTTACTTTGGAGAGATAATAGAACCTCCACAATTATGTGCGTAACTGCCTCTTCTGTTGACCTGAAGAGAAATTGTGTAAGGAAGCTGGTTTCTCGTGGCATCCTGTCCATCAACAATTTTAAGTGGAGGAATATAAGATTGAAATGTGCCATTTACTAAAAAAAAGGAATGAATTTAAAATAAATTTAGCGCTTTTATGCTCTGTAAACTTGCAAATTAAGTTTCATATTGAAGAGAGAGAGAGTGAGATTGATGAAAGCTATTTATGCTATTGTTATATCCCACGAGATTGGGGTATTCTGTTGGAATCCTCGTACGAGGCAAGAGTCAACGGAATGGGTTCATATGGGCTCCTACCCTTCAAAAAAAAAGTGAGTTCAGTGGTCTTCTAGAAAGTTAATCCCGATTGTTCTTTGTGATATAATTTCACTTATTAAATATATGAGAAATATTACTAGCTCAATCTCGTCAACTGCTGAACATAGACTTCCCGCACAATCGTTTACTCATAGCATGCGTATTCAAGTATGCCACTGAATAATTTGGGCGACATAGTACTATCACATTGCTAGTTGCATTGGAAACCTACCTCTATCTTGTTGGGGTCTGACAGAGGTAGTGATTAATCTCAAATATCGGTGGCCCACTCTCGGCGAGGGCTCTTAATATGACTATATTTTGTGATTAATGCCAAGTAATGGTGGCCCATTCTACTTTCGGCGAATGCTTTTAATATGACTAACTTCCCCAGAGAAAATATATGGCCAGCGATCCACAATTAATGTAAGAGTTTACGGAAGGACTATCCAAAAGCTGAAGCAGGTCATTAGAGGAAAATGTCCGAATTCACGGAAAATCAAACTATGTTAGTGCTTGACAACTACAGGGCCAATAAGGCTCATATATTTTAAGTCATTAATCTCAAATATCGGTGGCCCACTCTACTTTCGGCGAGGGCTCTTAATATGACTATATTTTGTGATTAATACCAAGTAATGGTGGCCCATTCTACTTTCGGCGAATGCTTTTAATATGACTAACTTCCCCAGAGAAAATATATGGCCAGCGATCCACAATTAATGTAAGAGTTTACGGAAGGACTATCCAAAAGCTGAAGCAGGTCATTAAAGGAAAATATCCGAATTCATGGAAAACCAAACTATGTTAGTGCTTGACAACTACAGGGCCAATAAGGCTCATATATTTTAAGTCATTACCGATAGCTGAAAATTCACCAAGATGCAATATATACCCTATAGTCATGATTTAGCGCCATGCAACTTATGTTTCAAAAATCTACAGAAAGACCTCAGGGGCCGAAAATTTTCAAAAGATGAATTAACAGCTGATGTATTATCGTTTGTTGAGAGAAAAAACTTTTTTAGATAGAAAGAAACGATCTGAAAAATGTTGGATTTAGTGTGTTAGTATAGACGATATGTATGTAGAAAAATATTCTATAGCTAGGTAGATAACTTAAAAAAAACCATCGTTAGTAAATCTTTTTACAGTAACAATTATAGGTTTTTGTCTTACTCAAAAGGCAGCTCACGAAAACACTTAACACAGTATTCTTCATTTTTATGTTTTCTTGACACACTAGTTTCTGAATTAAGTAATTTTTATACCGTGAAAAATCTGATAAGGAACACTTAAGAGATAGATGATTTTTTTTTTCAGTTACAAAAATCATTACTATTAATAATCAGTTACATCGTATTTTTTAATCTTTAAGAAGGTCTTATTGTATTCATTTAAGATAATTAAAATAGACCGTAATTTTTGCGTTTCATATCACGTTAATTGCGTCTGCCTTTTTTTTATATGATTAATTAGTTTAATCAGTCTCCTCTAAGTATGGCAGACCTTTGTATGCCTTTGTTATTCTTCAAAAACTTCAATGGGCTATAAGTGATATTAAAAAGCAAGGACAAATGAATGTCAACAAAAACGCTTCTCATTCTAAGCAAAAAGTTAAGAAAACATATGAAGTCTAGTTAAGAGCTCGATTTACAAGACGTACTCTCGTCTACATATAATTCGGAATATTTTTCTTCGTCTTGCAATAATGTGGTCATGTTTTTAACTAAAAGTACATCTTTCTGTTCTGTTAAGTTACAAAGGTGCCTAAATTTTATGCGCCTTCATGGTACACTTTCAACAATTGAGAGCCGATTTTGTGCAGCTGAAGGATTCGAGTCGATCAGTCTCAGGCACAGCTCCCCAACTGGTCATTGATGAAACGGAAGAGCGAAAGAGAAGGGCAATTAATGTAATGATCTATAATGTTCCGGAATCTGTGTCTGATGATCCCAAAGCCCGTATAGAACATGATACTAGCTTGGTTGATACAGCTTTTGAAAATATTGTTGAGGGAATTAAATTGTGTGAGGTTTGGGAAACGTTCTGAAAAGGTGAGACCAATAAAGGTGATAATGTATGATGAGCGATCAGCACAAACCATCCTAAGTAATAAGTCAAGGTTTAGAGAACAGGGAACGACCATTGGTCCTGATCAAACTCTATGGCAAAGGCATCAGTTCAAGGAGTTGAGGTCTCAGTTACAGCAACGCATTCATAATGGTGAAACTAAACTGGGCATAAAATATTTCGGAGGTGTGCCTAAGATTGTGCATCTGGATGAACCGCGACAGGACTCTATACGGCAGAGAAAAAACTTAATAGGGGCAGGCCGAACTTAACACTTTATTACCAAAACATCAGAGGTACTAAAACCAAAATGAAAGACTTAACACTCAGTATATCAGATTGTGATTTTGACGTGGTGGTATTCTCAGAAACTTGGCTTAGTGATGATATCTGTGATGCTGAGATTGGTATGTCTGATTATGTATTGTATCGAAAAGATCGGTCAAGCCAGACTAGTGACAAAAAAAGTGGAGGCGGGGTGCTTATTGCAGTACGAAACTGTTATCAGTCTTGTATAGTGCCAAACAACTACCATAGTGTGGAACACTTGTTTGTGTTAATTCGATGTGGTACGGAGAAACTTGTGGTGGGTGCTGTGTACTTGCCGCCACCCATTAAAGTGGATGCTGTTCAGGCTCACTGCTGTGCGATAGAGTAGATCATTCAAGAGTATCCCAGCGATAATATATGTGTACTAGGTGACTATAACTTGCCTCATGTAGAATGGACTAGTGACAGTTTTGGAAGTTCATCCATTGGCCATGGTGGGGACGTTGTGAGTCTACTTAGTGACTGTTTCTCTTATAATCAGTTATTCCAAGTGAACGAAATTAGTAATGCGAATGGTGTGAAATTAGATCTGGTGGTAACACGAGACAGTAGAACATCTATTCGGGTGGCACTGGAGAGTCTGCTGCCCTGCGACCGGCACCATCCTTCCCTTATGGTTGATGTGCTGCTTAATGACTACTATCCTGAGCGTTTGCACTATGATTTCAGTTTCTATGAATTTAAGCGTGCGGACTATAATATGTTAAATAATTATTATCACTCAGTGGACTGGGAATATGTCTTGGGTGGTATTGCGGATGTAAATGCTGCAAAGTCTGTCTTCGATGGAGTTTTGTATGCTGGTATTAGTCTGTATGTCCCTGTGGTTCGTTCCAAAAATCCGAAGTTCCCGAAGTGGTTTTCTGATGAACTTAAAGATCTTATCTTAAAAAAGAAGTTGTGTCACAAAGAATACAAAAAAACCCGTCGGTGGGAAATTTATCAGAAGTTTTCGGAGTTAAGAACCCAATCCAATATCTTAAAGAGCAGTTGCTCTTTAGATACATACTTGCAGTATGTTAAAAATATTGAGACAAATTTAAAGCATAACACCAAACAATTTTGGAATTTCATTAACAGTAAAAAGGGCGGCAAGTCCACCCCTACCTTAATAAATCTAGATGAGCTAACAGGGACGGAAGGACAGACTATTGTGGAAATTTTTAAGTCTCATTTTCAGAGTGTTTATAGGTCGGATACTGACGGTGGTGAGCCTGGGCTTGAGGATGGTGGGGATAGTGGTGGATCATTCTCCTCTGTTGAGATCTCCCTAGGGGAGGTGTTTGACTGTATGTCCAAACTTGACATAAATAAGGGACCGGGTCCTGATGGTATATCTCCCAGATTTTTGGTTGACTGTGTCTATGCTTTGACCAAACCGCTCCATATGCTTTTTAAAAATATCCCTAAAGAGCGGTGTTTTTCCTGACCAATGGAAATATAGTTTCATTACACCAGTATTTAAGTCCGGCGACAAATCAGACGCTAAAAATTATCGACCTATTTCCATTCTAAGTTCTATTCCAAAAGTATTTGAAAAAATTGTTTGCGACAAATTAAAACCAATCATAAAACCTTTTTTGGTTCCGGAACAGCACGGTTTCGTTGGTGGCAGATCGACGGCTACAAACTTAATCTTGTTGGTTCAAAGTACTATTGATATAATGGAGGCGGGTGGTCAGGTTGACGTGGTTTATACGGATTTCAGCAAGGCCTTCGACACAGTCACCCACGATATCCTGATAGGGAAGTTAAGAGGTTATGGGTTTTGTGGATCACTACTGAATTGGTTGACCTGCTACCTTACATACAGGAAACAGTTTGTTAAAGTAAAGGGCTTTGTGTCGAGTGAGGTATCTGTTGCATCGGGTGTGCCGCAGGGTAGCCACCTGGGCCCGTTGCTGTTTAATATATTTATTAACGACCTACGAAAGATGATTCTATTTTCAAGGCCCTTGTTTTTTGCAGATGACTTGAAATTTTCTATGGCAATTCATTCTATTGACGATGCTATGAGACTGCAGGGAGACTTGGATATGGTGAGTGAGTGGTGCAGGAGAAACAAAATGAAACTAAATATTAAAAAATGTAAGATTATGTCGTTCTTTTGAGTGAAAGTTCCGCTTTTGTATAACTACAGTATTAATAATTGTCTTCTCGAAATAGTCTCCTCATTGTGTGACTTGGGTATTTATTTGGACACTAAGCTTGATTTTCATATTCATTATGACTTTATTACTAACAAATGTATTAAACTCCTTGGCTGCGTCTGTAGGAATACTAGGAATTTCCAGACCGTAGATAGCGTGAATATTTTGTACAGGGCCTTGGTGAGATCTTCTTTGGAGTATCTGTCATGTGTGTGGTCGCCATCGTATGCTGTGCATATTGAGGGTGTTGAAAGGGTACAGAGGAAGTATGCTAGATATGTCTCTTGCAAATTTAAGTGGAACATCACTGCCTATGGGGACCAGCTACGAAGACTTCAGCTGCAATCACTTTCAAGTCGTAGGAAAGTTGCTGATATATGTTTCTTATTTCGACTTGTAAATGGTCATATAGACTGCTCTGATCTCTTGAGTCTGATAAATTTTCATGTTCCACCAAGATCAACAAGGGACCACGTACACTTTGCCCCGAGGTACCACAGACGTAACTATGGCCTATTCTCGCCGATGACTAGAATCACTAATGGTGCCAGTGAAGAGGATCTTGATTTTTTAAATCTCTCTTTAAAACGTTTAAAAGAAAAACTGTTGACAGTCCACTGAGTTTTTGAAATGATAATTACTGGTGTTGTTATTGTATTGTTATAACTTTACTATATTATTGAAATTTTTCTGTAAATACTATGTACAAAATGGGTCTGCTCGTAAATAAATAAACAAATAAATAAATAAATAAAGGAAAAGCTGATTGTAAAGCACCCGGCGATGTATTCTTATAAGTAGTGCCTCGTAACGGTATTTTCTTTATATTTATATGTGATGAATAAGGAAAAGTTTTTTAGGTCGCACTAGGCTTAAAGGATTTCGAAACTTGCTAGGTGATTACATTGTAAACGAATACGTAATCACTAGATATGGCCCCCAGCGATTATTGTCAGTTTCCAGATTTGAGCCCGGGTGGGGGCTGGTTCAGCGGCGTCGACATGCAGAGATCATAATTTTAAAATAGATTTTTGCAACATATCAGATTTAAATTTGAACATAAATTTAGTGCACCAACACCTGCTATCAAATAAACCTCATGTACTCGCTCTTTGTGAAACCAAGGTCCGTTCATTGACCAGCATAGTCAACTCTCTTTATCCTGGGTACGACTTCTACTCCTGATTTAGGAGTAACTTTGGAATCTGTTTTTTGTCAGAAGCGACTTCCCTTGCTAACGAGAAGAGGCTCTGAAGCCCCCAAACTTTAATGTTATGTGGTTAAAAATAACGACTCAACAAACCACAAGGTTCATCTGTATCGTCTATTGACCACCAAGCGATGGCAACTTTTCGCTTCTCTTGCAGACACCATCGATCAATTAAAAACTAACTGTCTAAGTGCCGAAATTAACATCCTGGGCGACTTTAATGTCTACAATATCAACTGGCTTAAATATTCAAATACTACCGACGAACAAGGTCGTGAAGCTGAAACATTCTTAATCAGTTGTGGCTTAACTCAGGTTATTGACGAACCAACACGGATCCATGATCGAAACGGGGAGTTCGCTAATCTTCTTGATCTGTTTTTAACTACCAATCCGGAAATTTACACGCTCACCGTAAATCCGACCATAAACTGCTTTCGACATCGAGTATCCTACCAATCAGTGACAGAGAGGCGCCTAGGCCGCGCAAGATTTGGCGCTACAAATTTGCTAAATCGGAAGATCTCATGGAATATTTTCGAACTTTCCCCTTCATTTGTTTTCGATCCGACAACCCATCTGACTGCGCTAGGGAGGTCTCCGATGTTATTTTGGCTCGTATGGAAGTTTACATCTCTTTTTCGAAGAAATGCTCCTCCAACCGCAAGCCTTGGTTTGACCGAAAATGCAAAGACGCTGGTGCTTCTAAACATCTTGCCTACCGACAATGGCGTGAAAATCCTGACATCATAAACCGTAACACCTTTGTTCGTGCCCGGAACAGATGCAAAGGAATTATCGACGAAACCAAGGAGGCACACAATAAGCGAATTAGAAACAAACTTCTCGCTTCTCCCAACCAATTCCAGGCCCTTTTGGGCAGTCGCTAAGGCAGTTAGTCAAATTTTCGCCAAATCCACCATATCACCACTCACACGGCCAGATAATTCCATTGCAACCACACCTGTTGAGAGAGCGAACTTGTTGGCTGAACTCTTTGCTTCACATTCTACTGTCGATTTCTAAGGAAAAACACCACCTACTATTCGCATATTGTAGTCAAAGATGCCCGATGTTGTCTTGAGACAGCGTGTCATAAAGTGTATTTTAATGAAGCTAGACACCAAAAAGGCTTCTGGCGCTGACGGAATACCTGCCAAAGTTCTCAAAAACTGTGCAAGGCAACTAACACTAGTTTTCTGTAGGCTTTTTAACCAATCCTACAGAAAGGGAATATTTCCGTTCTGCTGGAAAAGTGTCACGGTTCAGCCGATACCTAAAAAAGGCAAGAAGACTTTGCCAAATAACTACCGACCAGTCGCACTGCATTCAATAATATCATGGAAAAGGTTTTCAATCAGCATCTTCTAAAATCACAGATCAACAGTAAATCTTCCGACTTATGTAACACATGGTTGGAACAACGCAATTAAACACTTTGGAGAATCTCGAGCGGTTGCTCTAGACATATCCAAGGCATTCGACCGTGTTTGGCACGATGGACTGTTGGCTAAGCTACGCTCTTGTGGTATGTCTGAAAGGTTCTGTTTGGGGCTCTCGTGTTTCCTCAGAGAGCGTTCTTTACGAGTGGCGGTCGACGGATTTCTTTCTAACACCTTCACTATCAACGCCGGTGTGCCCCAGGGCTCCATATGGTCTCCTACTCTCTTTCTCATTTACATTAACGATCTGCTGGAAAAGACCGGGAATCCAATCTACAGCTTTGCAGATGACAGTACGCTTGTCTCTTCATTCACCTTGTACGCTCGGACATCGGCTGCTTAGGCGAATATCCGTAGACAGCAGGAGGTCGTTCAACTTAACAAAGACCTGGAAGAAATTCTATGTTGGGGTGACAGTAACCAAGTAGAATTTAACGCTACAAAAATCCAGGCAGCAGTTTTTAATAAAAAAAAGTTAACGTTGCTGAACCCAACATAATTATGTCGGGGCACTCCATTCCCCCAGCATCGTCGCTCAATTTGTTGGGCGTTAATTTGGGAACAAATATGTCCTGGCATGAACATTAGAGTGACCGGATCTCATAGAGGGGGAAAAAAAAAAAAGTCGGAATCTTGTTCGTCTGGACCCCACAAAACGATTCCGCTTTCCAGATATTGAGATAGCCGAAATTTGAGCTCGGTTAAACGACGTTAACCCGTGCCGCTCGTCGCTCAAAGTTTGAAAAAATCCAAATTTTTGGCCAAAAAGCTAATATATGGAGCCATAACTCCAGAACGGTAAATAATAGAAACACGCTTAATATCTCAAAAGAAAGCTAATGTTGTTCTTCAAAATTTATATTCTATACATAATAGTTGTTATTTTAAGTCAAACCGAGTTACAACAGTCTTTAGCCCCAAAAAAGTGGCCTGGTACCACTAGGAGCATACTTCGTATATTTTGTTATTAAGTAATAAATTTTGCTTTTTTTTTTGGTATATTTTTGAGTTTAAAGTAGGAATATAATAAAAAAACAAGTAATACTGATAAGTCTAATGACATTTTTTATTTTAAAATATAAAAATTAGGTATATAATACATACAAAATAGACACAGAAAAGATACAGACGTAGTACCTACAATAGTTGATAATTTTACATAGTTATCTAATCTATTCTAGAGCTTTTGTTAAAGTAGTTTTTGAAACGTCAGGATATAATGCTCGGCATTTACTTACAACTTGCAGGACATATTGCTTTTGGTCTTCATCTTTTGTCAGAAGGTCGTTAAAGTCGGTTATTAATTTAACACCACGCTCAGCCATATCATTAACTACTTTTAATGTTTTGACAATTTTCAATCCTTCTTGGAAGTCATTAGTTTGAGGCCAGGTGTTTGGATGTTGTCTTAGGAAATCTGTTTTTATATTAAATTGGTCAAAGAATGTAAACGTTTCTTTGGTAAGTAAATTTACCAATCCTCCATCAACTACCTCTTTTAAGTTTTCTTTCCTAACTTTTGGATTTACAACCCTAGCGTGCTGTGATGGTTCATCTGTGCTACTGAGCAATTTATTAGCCATTAACAACTTTTCATCGTCTGTAATGGTGGGATCAAAAAACGATAATCCCACCAACTTTGCATTCAAATACCACAAATGGTTCGAAAATTTGGTCAGGGCTATTTCTGCAATGTCGTTTTCACATTCTTTATAGTCTAACAGACTATGCAAAATACCTAAATCTTGCTTTGGTGCAAGATGAGCTTTTGGAGCATTGAACCAAGCTTTACAATAAATTTTAACTAGGAAAACAGAAATGGCACGCACAGAACTTTCTTCTTCTTTAGACATCTTAAATTGACGACGAAAAATGAACATTTTTAAGCAGTAAATAGCCTTTGCCATCCACCTAGCGTAATGAATGGCTCCTGGAGTTCTAAAACCCACAATATTGCCGTCTAGTGATCCAACAAATTCGAGAACCAACTGCAATAGCTCCTTGTAGTCATCTCTGGGGTGGCTCTCAGTTAATTTAGTCTCGAATTCAGCAGTAACATTTGTAATTACTTCTGGAGTTAGCTGCTTTTGTATTAGATTGTCACTGATACCTGTGTCGTATTTTCCTTTGTCTATCTTGGGCCACGCAGTGAGGAATCACTTGAAAATGTCTGGATGAGGTCCAGTGGTTGATCCCATTTTTGTGTCGAATACGCCTCTTAACAGAATTTCCAAGATATGGTGACGGCAAGCTAGGTATAACAATTCTCTTCCTAACATTTGCTCCAATATGACGCATGCTCCTTTGAGTTTTCCCGTGTTGGATGCTGTAGTGTCGAAGCACATCGCCTTGACGGTGTTGAGAAGACCCCATTCATGTAGGCATTCATATACGGCTACGGCTTGCTCCTCTCCAGAGCTGTTTGCTGTGACAGGAACTCCCAGCAGCTGTTCCTTTTCGCCATATGAAATAGCTATAGCTATTCGCTCACATTGTTCATTTTTTAAAACACCCGGTAAAAGTTTACCGTCCCAATGGACAACCACGGGCTCTTTTTCAGGAATGTTTACTTTATCAAAATTTTTTTTATTATATTGTTCTCTGAACATTTGCCTTCTATCATGTAATAAAGTTTCGAGACTTTGTACTCAAGAGGGTCAAGGTTTAGTGCTTCTAGAGTAGCTATTAAAATTCTCGTGGCATTTCTATCGGATACCTTACATCGATCTAATAAAATGGACAATTTCATGTTTAAAATCTCTTTAACGCCCCTTGCAAATGAATGTTTCATCCTCTTGCTCTCAGATGGTCCTGGATCTTCTGCAGCTTCTTCAGGGATGTCCATTTCCTCCAAGCTCTCAAGTTCCTGGTAGATGCTGTCATCTTCAGTGTCTTCTTCTCCTTCTTCGAACTTATCTTCATCATCCGTCTCTAAGAAGCAACAAAAGAAAGAGAAAAAAAAGACTATAAAAACTTGTCGTTTTAGCAGAATAGTAATAATACATAGGTACTAAATTACCTACTTCTAATTATCAAAAGGTATTATTTAAAAAATATAAACTCAATCATAAAGATGCCAAATCATGCTCTCATGTACAATTTTCTTTCAATTATAATGAAACTATTTACTTATTTGTTTATCTATTTTTTAGAATACTAATAATAAAAAAAAAAAACTCACCAATATCAAAAGTTGCTTCTTTAATTTGTCGGTTCATTTTTGCAAGTTCCTTTTGCACCTTGATTTCTTCAGCTCGAGACAACTTGAGATCCACTCCAGTCATGGAACCTGGGCGGCGCTTCTGCCTCTGTTTCACGAGAAACGCCTTATCTTCTTCCGATTTCATCAGAGCCAAGGCATCTTGTTGAGCAATATCAAAGAGATCATCCAACTTTTTAACAAACTGTTTAAATTTGTTCTTGGCCGTTTTCGATGTTTTCTTCCGGTCTTTTTGAAGAGTTCTCCACTCGGCGTGAAGTTTTTCCAGCTTAGTAATTGCATCTTGCTCATGTTTAGTCGGGATTCGAGCTTTCTCCCAAAAAATGAACACTTCTCATATTGTAAGTTTTGCTGATTCTCTTACAGTTAATTTCACAGTACGCAAATTATAAAATAAAGCACACAAAACTTGACGATTTGAGGGTAGTTTACAACCGGTAATCTGGTGAATGGGATAGCCCACAAGAAATATTTTATCCTTGGTCCGGCTTTGTACACCTGATGTGGATGCCATTTCAGAGGCCAATAGGTAAATAACAGTTAACTTGGAAAATGAAACAAAATATATTGCAAACTTTAATTTCAATAAAATGTTTTCAAATGTCTTTTAAAATAATACTATAAAAGTTATAAAAACAATAACACACACACTTGGAAAATTCTCTAATCTGAATCTAACCAGCTCAAAGGCACTTTAGAAACTAAACTGAATAAATAAAAGGTCGGTTGTACGCTGAAGTAAAATCACTATCCCTAAAATAGAAATTAGATTCACCCTCCTTTTTACCTGTCAAACGGGTCTTTCTTTGGTAAACTCATCAGGTAATCCCTATATAATAAAAGATTAAATTTGAATAAAAGGCTCTTTATGTTTGAAAATTGAGTTCCAAAATACTTTTTAACAAAAAAATGTTAATTCCGAGACACATTATGTAAAAACCCGTAAAATTCTTAGAATACTCCCAAACTGGCTCCTACTGGTACCAGGTCACGTTTTTGGGGCTAAAGGCTGTTGTAACTCGGTTTGACTTAAAATAACAACAATTATGTATAGAATATAAATTTTGAAGAACAACATTAGCTTTCTTTTGAGATATTAAGCGTGTTTCTATTATTTACCGTTCTGGAGTTATAGCTCCATATGTCAGCTTTTTGGCCAAAAATTTGGATTTTTTCAAACTTTGAGCGACGAGCGGCACGGGTTAACGTCGTTTAATCGAGCTCAAATTTCGGCTATCTTAATATCTGGAAAGGGGAATCGTTTTGTGGGGTCCAGACGAACAAAATTCCGACATCGATTTTTTGCGGTCACCCTAATGAACATGTAGCAAGCATAGCAAGGAGAGCTTCTCAAAAGTTGGGAATATTATTTCGAACCAGGAAGATTTACGCTCCACAACAACTGTTAATTCTTTACAAAGCCCAAATTCGACCAACTATGGAATACTGCTCTCATGTTTGGGGCTTCGCTCCAAAACATACTTCATTCTGTTCAGAGAAGAGCTGTCCGTCTGATTGGAGACCCGGAACTGACCGGCGGCCTTGATTCGCTGGAACATCGAAGAACGATTGGCGACTTGAGTCTGTTCTACAAGTATTTTCATGGAAAGTGTTCAAAGGATGTAGCCCGCTTAATTCCTCCCAAAGCGGTGCATGTTAGAGATACACGTCGCGCTGGTGCTTCACATCCGTATGAGGTTCAGCTTGTTACTCCGCGTACAATGCTTTTCAAGCAGTTTTTTATATGGAGAACATCATCACATTGGAATAATTTGCCCAGCGCTGTGTTTCCCACTGAGTACAATTTACAGCGACTCAAGAACAACGTGAATCGCTTTTTCCGCACACATGCCGCTCCTGGAGCACTTTAGGGACTTCCCTGTAGCACGTGTGCTAGACCTATAAAAAAAAATGCCAAGCAGAGAAATAAGAGAAAGATGCGATACTCAGGATGTGGTGAGGTGGATCAGAGAAAGGATAAGGGTTTGGAATGAGCACATCTCAAGGATGGCTGGCGACCGCATAGTCGGAATTACTAGAGATGGGAAACCCGCAGCACGCAGATTACTGGGTAGGCCTCCTAAAAGATGGAAGGAGTGCTGGACGTCCACATCAGAGGAAAACTGAAGAGGTATTGGATGGAACCAGCTATAGGCTTAATAAAAGAGAAAGAAGAAGGAGAAGTAATAATCGCTAGGGGCCAGATCCAGTCAATACGGAGGGTAAGGAGGAAATTCATGGCCCTATTGGTCCTATTTCATCACTGATTTTACGGCGTAGAGCTGGTGCATTATCTTGGTGAAATAATACTTTTTTCTTCGCTAAATGCGGCCTTTTTCTCTTGATTTCACGATTTAAACGGTCCAATAAATAAATGTAATAATCGCCGGTGATTGTTCGCCCCTTCTTAAGAGGGTCGATTAGTGTTATTTCATGCACGTCCCAAAAAATACTTTCCAAAACTTTTCTTGGCGTTTGTATTTTTGGACGTTTCGATCGGCTTTCATGCGGTCCCAGACACTCTGTGGACTATCTGTTCGACTCAGGCGTGTAGTAGTGAGTACATGTTTCGCCCATTGTTACGAATCGATGTAAAAACTCCTTTCGATTCCTCCAAAACAATGCCAAACAATGTTCTGAATCTTCGACATGTTGCTGTTTTTGATCAGTCGTGAGAGTCAGCGGCGCCAATCGGGAACATAGTTTTTCATATACAAATATTCATGCAAAATATGCCTTAAGCATTTTGTTAATATCTTCACGATGTCAGCTATCACTCTCGTTTTTTTACTTTGCGGTTATTCAGAACAATATGGTGGATTTTTTTCTGTTTTTTTTTTGTAATGACTGCCTCATCTCGATGTCCGGAACGTAGCACATCATCGAACCTTGGAATATTGAAGAACGGTTGACCACTTGAATCTATTCTACAAGTATTTTCATAGAAATTATTCGATGGATGCAACCTGCGTAATTGCTCTCAGAGCGGTGTATGATATTAGTATGCTTCATATCATTTTTGAACTTACAAAGTGATAGACAAGAAGATAAAATAGGTTTCGGGATAAAAATTAATTATTTAGCGAAATAATAACGTCAATTAATGTGTAAGATAGAGAATTCATACGAATATAGATACAACTTATTTCTTCAGCAATTTTATTGTATGAACATGAACAAGATGATCTAATATTTAGGCTTAACTTCTCCGTTCGTATTGTTCGTAATCCATTCAGAATAAGCAGAAGTTTTTGTATATGTGGTAGGATCTCCATATGCTCCACATGGCGTAGTTCCCCATGAAACAATACCAACAACTTCACCATCATTTTCGAGAGGACCACCACTATCAGATGAGCAAGCAGATTCATGCCCTTTAAAAGTTCCTGAGCAAATATTTAGTTCTATACTAAATGGATTGGAAGATCCGAATAACGCTGTCCAAATCGCATTGCATTCTAAAAAAAAATATATGGATTAAAAGCCTTGAATAACTCTCCATTTAGTCTGTGTAAATCACCAATTAGGACACTAATGAACATTTATTATCTTGGGGTATTTGAATTTTTAATTGTTTATATGGATAGCTCAAGAAAATAAATGTCTCAGAACTCTCTTATTATACCCAAATGCCAATCCATTATGCGCTTAGTCTGATTAGAGCTCGTCAGCTGAATACAGCCTCATCTGAACTTGCCTGACGAGTCACACTCAGAGCAAAACGCATACTACAGAAGCAGTTAAGTAGTGATCGTTTCTGAAGATGTCTAGTATCGTGGACTCTTCTTACTTTAATGTAATAGGACAAGTCAATCAACTTCTTGCCTAGCAAGCTACTGGTTGTACCCCTGAAAAGGAATTATTAGTTTTTAGGTTCAGTTAACTGTAGACTTACCATCCTCAGGAATAATTGGTAAGACAGCATACTGAAGGTTATTTGGAATCACCCCAGTTTCCACTATTCCCCATCCTGATAATGTCGCATTACCACGTGATACATATCCTTGCGGTGGAATATTGATAGGCTGCACGTTAATGGCAAATTCAAGTGGAGAATCTAAACGAACTACAGCTATGTCATTGGGAGCTACGGCACCTGGACTACATAAAGAAAAAACACAAAAAAATAGGTTTGATGTTATTATAAGCACTTGTCTAAAATACAAGATCTTTTGCAAGCTTGTCATTTTGCAATAAAAATATAAGTATAAAATAGACAAGGGATACTTTTTCTTACCTTGGATAATCTGGATGGTTAATAATTTGTTGAATGGATTTAATTTGTTGTCCAGGTATATTTGTATCGTTCAATAATAATATTCCAGCTACAACTCTGAGTTGGACAGGAGTAAATAGGATCGTGCAGTGCGCTGCGGTAAGGATCCAGCTGAAATAAGAACCCAGATTTATAGATTGTCCCTATACAGTGGCAGGTACAAAGTGTGCGACTAAATTTAGAAAAAAGTTAATTTACAGGTGGATTCTGCATCACTTGAAACCCAAAAAATGATTTTGCAGTGCCGATTGTCGTTTGTCGTTTGGCGGGCTATTTGAATTTTCTGAAGTTTAAAGCCCAAAAGTCACTCTGTGTTAAAATACCGAAAATATGTATAAAGAAAAATTATTTAGAATTACATTTCATGGTAGAGTGTAAAATTTTAGATCGCTGGATAAAAATTGTATTTTGTTTTTGACGAATAAAAATATGTTAGTATGGAGATTTTTATTTTTTGAGTTTGAAATGCATTGGATATATTTTCTCAAACCCTTCTTGCGCATCATTCATAGGAGACCATACAAGAAATGCGCAGAAGCTAGTGGAAATAGTCAGTTCGGATTTAAAGGGGAGACTAGAGAAGCCATTTTCAGTCTCCAAATGCTCGTTTAGAATTGTCTGGATCAGAGACAGGATGTATTCATGAACTTCACAGACTATGAGAAGGCATTCGACAACGTTAAACATGACCTCCTCATGAAATATCTAAAGATATAAGAATTATTGTCAACTTATATGGGAATCAATCAGCAGATGTAAGACTTCAGAATGGTTATACAACGGAAGATTTTGAAATAAGAAAAGGAGTTAGACATGGTTGTATTTTGTCACCCACGCTGTTTAATTTATATGTCGAAAAAGCCTTTGTTGAGGCAGTATCGGAGAGTCCGATAAACAACATCAAATATGCAGATGACACTGCTATTCTGGCAGATAGCGCAGATGCTCTTCAAGCATTATTGAATGATATACACAAGCCAAGAGAAAACATTGGATTAAGCATCAACATAAACAAAACAAAATTCATGATCATCAGTAGAAATCCAATTCAAGACGTCCAAATTCATATAAACGGCGAGAATATAAAGCGGGTTAATAAGTTCAGATACCTGGGATGCCTTGTGATTGACAAATGGCATTCGGACATGGAAACTAAAGCTAGAGTTGAGCAGCCAAGAGCCACTTACATCAAGTTACACAAATTCCTTCGTAATGAAAACCTTAACCTAGAATTCCCGTACCGGATGGTTAAGTGCTATGTTTGGACCCTTTTGCTGTACGGTGTTGAAACATGGACATTGAAAGTGTCATCTATTAACAAACTGGAGACATTTGAAATGTTGATACTCAAAAGAATGCTGAGAGTATGTATCTTGGGTTGATATAGAGAGGAATGAGGAGGTGATCGAGAGAGCCAACCTAGAAGATCGCGAATTATTCGAAAACATAAAAAGAAGAAAGATTTCATACTTGGCTCATATCATTCGTGGGAAGCGTTATAGCTTTCAACGCCTGATACCGCAGGGTAAAATTCAAGGTAAAATGCGAATGGGACGAAAAAGGCTATCATGGCTGCGTAATATTCGTCACTGGACAGGAATAAGTGATTTTCGGTCTCTCCAAAATGCGGCTTTAAACAGACTCATTTGATGAGAGAAGTTTGGTACAGACGCCTACGCTGGATTCTGCACGGTACCTTAAGAAGAAGAAGAAGGTTAGATTGACAGAAGAATTTTAAAAATTTATTTGTTGATTTCAAGCCATGCTTTACTTCTTTCACAACCAATAATTAAAAAATGATGATTTTCGTAAAACTTTAAGTATCGCAAGGATACTTATGGAATATTTTTACCCTATTGTATACAGTTTCAGGCTTTCCTGTTTTTAAGGACACTCTAGTGTTAAAATTTTATTCTAAAAAAAAGAGAACATTGACTATACGGCACACAATAAGTAAATAAATTACAGACACTTCACAAACTAAATAAACAAACAACCATTTGTTGGAAATGTGGAATCTTTGTCATAATGATACTACTCAGTATATATCACCACTACACCAAACACTTTATTTTTGCACTCGTTTGATAGTAAATCATCGCTCCTGATGATGCTAACGTGGTTAGCGAACCGTGCGCCGAGTGTAAAAATGAAGTGTTTGGTGTAGTGGTAATATATATACTGAGTAGAACCATAAAGTTAAATAACCGTCCAAGTGCAAGTCGGACTTGCGCAATTAGTGTTCCGTACGTTGATTGCTTTTGAGATAAAAATGTTTGTTACGGAGGTATAAAATAATTCATGACTTCACAAAACACACCCCAAATGAGTTTTCATTAAAGGTAATGCACTCGTGATAATTTTCCTTCAATCTACACCCTGTGGAGAATATTCCAGAATTTTTTCAAAATAGAAAAGTGTGAGCAAGTATTAGATTATATATATTTTTGAACTCGTATTTTCATAAACTTTCATTTGACACTCTGTGTTCCATAAGGAGCACTAAAAAAAAATATCTAGTTTGCATTTCGAGTATAAGTACTAGATTTTATACACTTTTGAACTCGTGTTTTTATAAGTTTTCATTTGACCTCCCACTCGATGACCTGGTAAAAAAAAAATCACTTTCGATTTCAACCCCCAAAACTAACAACCTCTTAAGTCAAAATTTATTTTTAAAATTACAAGGCTCTGATAAGGTCATCAATTCCTATATTAATGCCAAATTTAAACTTTCTATGTCAAACAGTTTCGGAGAAAATGGGGTATGTCAGACGGACAGACATATAGAGACTGAAATGATCTTATAATAAGTGTTCCGTACGGAGCACTAAAAAAAATTATCCAGTTTGCATTTCGACAAGCACACTACCCAATTCTATGCACCGAATTGTACACGAATGTAATTCTTTATTTCATTTATTTTATTTATTTCATTTATTTTTTTCATTTATCTCATTTGTTTCATTTGTTTCATTTATTTCATTAATTTGGCTTATTACGTTTATTTTGTTTATTTCGTTTATTTCGTTTATTTCGTTTATCTCATTTATCTCGTTTATTTCGTTTATTTCATTTATTTCATTAAGGAGTAACGCTATTTACGCATTGCCTTGTTTCATTTTCCAAATGCTCAATATATCCGGAAGGTCTCTGAACATAACCTTTGTTCTTGAAGTAGCCCCATAAAAAAAAATAGAGCGGTGTTAAGTCCGAAGATTTTGCTGACCAACTATTAGTAGAATAACATCCAATCAACTGGTCTTCAAATCGTCCATGCAGACATTTTCGTACTTGCAGCGTATTGTGAATGAACGCACCATTTTGTTAAAAAATAATCCTTTGCGCTGCTGAAGGGGAAATTCACGTAAAAAATTAAATAACTTGGAAGTCACAAGTTTGCATTTTTAGTTTTCCGTAGGGAACACTTATAAGATCACTTCGGTGTCCGTCTGTCTGTCCATCTGTCTGACACACCCGATTTTCTCCGAAACTGTTTGACATAGAAGTTTGAAATAGGAACTGATGACCTCATCAGAGCCGTGTAGTTTTGAAAGTTAAGTTTTGACTTAAGAGGTTAGTTTTGGGCGGTGAAATTGGAAGTAAAAATTTTTTTTTACTAAGTTATCGACTGGGATGTTAAATGAAATACGAGTTCATAAATATATATAATATAATACTTGCTCACAATTCTCTTTGTATTATTTTTTAAAAAATGCGAAAAATCGCTGTCCTCCTATCTCGAAAATTATCGATCAAAAAATTTTGGAATATTCTCTATAGAGTGCAGATTGAATGAAAATTATCACGAGTGTATTACCTTTAACCAGGTAGCGGGTGGATACTTTCTCATGATCCCGATGAGAAACAGATCTACTACAGGTTTAGCAAACCTGCCATACGTGAGCTCATGATCTCCCCAACATCCTATCCGAGGGGAATCATGTCCATACCTAACTTAAATCCTGTCAAATCACCTCACTATCCCATTCCTATTTTATCCTATCCAACTCGCCAACCCGCCTAGCAAGCGTGGCGTTTTAAGTGCTAAAACCTTCCAAAACATGGAAATGTCGAATTCTAAAACAGAAATACCTCAGGCAAGTAGAGCCGATGGCTCAGAATCTTGCACTGAAACTTCAGTCAGCCTCGCGGATTCTGGGGGAGGCAAAAATTCGGCGAAGATCAACCTAAACCAAAACTATCAAAGGAAAAATAACAAACTCTGGATTGCTACTTACACCATAAGAACATTAAGATCGCAACAACACATGGAGAGATTAAAAGAGGAACTCCGACACATAAAATGGGACATCTTGGGATTGAGCGAAACAAGACTTAAAGGGGAACAAGCTACATATCTGAAGTCAGGTCATCTGTTATACCGGAATAATTCGGAAACAAATGACCACATAGGTGGAGTCGCCCTATTGGTGAATAAATGATTGAAACATCAAATAATAAAAATGACAGCCGTATCAGATAGAGTCATCTACTTTACTATACAAATCAACAAGAGGTATAACATGCAAGTGATACAGGTATATGCTCCAACCAGCACCTCTGACGACGAAGCAGTAGAACAGCCATATGAAGATATATCAACAGCAAAAACAAATGAAAATGCGAAATATGTGATTATTATGGGAGATTTCAATGCCAAAATTGGCAAAAAATACAAACCAAGATACCATAAATATCGGCAAATTCGGAGTGGGGGATAGAAATGCCAGAGGTGAAAAGCTTGTCGGCTATTGCAGAAATGAACAACTTTACTGTATGAATTCATTCTTCTATCGATTCGCAGACGATATAGTGATTATAAGCGATAAAACGGAGGAAATTCAGAGCATGCTGGAAGAATTGCATCAGGCATCCTTAAGCATCGGACTCGAGATGAATCTACATAAAACAAAAATAATGAGTGTGGAAAATATTCAGGTAAACATCGGAAACCAAACACTGGAAAACGTATCAGAATATATTTACTTGGGACACAAAATACAACTTGGTAAAGAAAACCAAAGCTCTGAAATAACTAGAAGAATAGGACAAGGTTGGGCTGCGTTCGGCAAGTTGGGGTATGTACTTAAATCTAGAGAAA
This sequence comes from Pachyrhynchus sulphureomaculatus, assembly GCA_019049505.1. Taxonomy (NCBI): domain Eukaryota; kingdom Metazoa; phylum Arthropoda; class Insecta; order Coleoptera; family Curculionidae; genus Pachyrhynchus; species Pachyrhynchus sulphureomaculatus. The sequence goes on along the minus strand of CM032453.1, from coordinate 7,970,125 downwards.
TCCCAATAAATCTTAAACGTAAAACATACGACTCATGTATTCTGCCGGTCCTTACGTATGGTCTCGAGACGATGGCACTCACCCGAAAAACCGCTGACAAGCTTCAAGTGACACAACGAGCAATGGAGAGATCTATGCTCGGAATTAGCCTGAGAGACAGGATACAGAACGAGGAAATTAGAAGAAGAACGTATGTGACAGATGTCCTCAGAAGAGTAGCTCAACTCAAATGGCAATGAGCTGGCCATATAGCTCGTCAAAGCTCAGAAAGATGGACCAGCAAAATGATAAACTGGCGTCCAAGACAAACCAAAAGGAGTGTTGGAAGACCTCCAAAAAGGTGGCGCGATGACATCCAGAAAATTGCGGGGGGAAATTGGATCCAAACAGCCCTAAACAGAACGACGTGGAAAAGATTGGAAGAGGCCTTCATTCAGGAGTGGATGACTATAGGCTGAGGAGAGAGATTACCTTTAATAATTTATCTGGTATAAAAAAAAAAATAAAAATTCATTCATCTGAAAAAAACTTTGTTGAAAACTCATTTGGAATGTCTTTTGTGAAGTCACTGTTCATTTTATACTTCTGAAACGAAAATTTTTATTTTAAAATTAATTAACGTACGGAACACTAATTGTGCAAGTCCAACTTGCACCTGACCGGTTTTTTTTTAATATAAATTTAGAAAAAGATCACTATATTCTTCATATCTCTGTTCCAATTTTTCTAATAATGACTTAACTCAGTATTACATACTAAAATTAATATTTAATTATAAGAAAGTCTCTTATGTATGAATTCAGGAGATATTCATTTGTGAACAAATATTGCTATGTGTTAAATAACTACAGATTTTAATATATGCTTACTTTGGAGAGATAATAGAACCTCCACATGCATGTCCGTAACCGTTGCTGGTGTTCACCTGAAGAGAAATTTGGTAAGGAAGCTGGTTTCTCGTGGCATCCTGTCCATCGACAATTTTTAGTGGAGGAATGTAAGCTTGAAACGTGCCATTTACTAAAAAAAGGAAGAGATTTAAAATCAAATTTAGCGCCTTCATGCTTTGTAAACTTGCAAATTAAAATTTAAATTGAAGAGAGAGAGAGAATAATGAAAGTTATTTTGTGCTGTTGTTATATCCGACGAGGTTGAGGTATCCTGTGGGATCCCCGTACGAGGTAGGAGTCAACGGAATTCATATAGGCTCCTAACTCTCAAAAAAAAGTTAATTCAGTCGTCTTCTGGAAAGTTAATCTCGATTGTTCTTTGTGAACTGAATTTTGCTTATTGAATATATGAGAATCATTACCAGCTCAATCTCGTCAACTGCTGAACATAGACCTCCCGCACAATCCTTTACTCATTATGATCATGTGCCACCCCCCACTATCCCATCTCCATTCTTTCCTTTACTACTTCATTTAGTCCGTTAACCAACTATTTCGCATGCCATAGCCGTTCGAGCTGTCTAAATTTTTAGATTGTTTTCTTGTTAAGGGTCAAGGTTTCAGCATTGTAATATATTTAAGTTAACACTGACAGAAAACACTGGTTGTACACTTTACGTTTGAGACACATTGTAAAGTCTGCTTAAAGGACATCCTTAGTTTTCCAGAAACTGCCCATGACTAGTATATGTGAACTTTTGACCTTAATATTTGTAGGAAACCACCTTTTCAATTGATCTGCCTGTCAGTGATAGACTTTCACTCATAACCAGTTTTATTGTATACTGGATCTTAGGAAAGTTTATCTTCAAGTCTTGATAACACCAGGTATGCAGCTCTTGCAACTTTCTAAGAGTATCTTCTATGAAGTCTGCAATCAATAGGATGTCAACAGAGAATCGTAGATGCTTAAGATATTTTCCGTCTATGTTGATTCTCATATTTTCCCAGTTCACTTTTTAGCATGCATATTCAAGTACGCTATTTAATAATCTGGACGACGTAGTATCACCTACCACACTGCTAATTGCATTGGAAACCTACCTCTATCTTGATGGAGTCTTACGGAGGTAGTGATTAATACCAATTATCGGTGGCCCACTCTACTTTCGGCGAGTGCTCTTAATACGACTAGCTTCTCTAGAGAGAATATATAGGAATCGATCCACAATCAATGCAAGAGTTTACCGAAGAACGATCCAAAAGCTGAAGCAGGCGATTAATAATAATAATAATATTAATAACCACAACATACAAACTGTTCGAAGGATGTAGCTCGCTTAATTCCTCCCAAAGCGATGCATGTTAGAAATACGCGTCGCGCTGGTGCTTCACATCCGTATGAGGTTCAGCTTGTTACTCCGCGTACAACGCTTCTCAAGCAGTTTTTTATAGGAAGAACATCATGTTAGGAACAACGCAATTGAACAACTTGAAGAATCTCGTTGCACTTGATATATCCAAGACATTTGACCGTAATTGTCATGAAGGATTGTTAGTTTAGCTACACTCTTAAGTTTCTGAATATTTTGATTATGACTCTCGTGTTTCCGCTGAGAGCATTCTTTATGAGTAGCAGTTGACAGATTTCTTTTTAAGACCTTCACTATCAAAGCCACCCTCTTTCTCATCTTCGCTAACGATCTACTGGAAAGGGCCAAAAATCCAACTTAATCCTTTGCAGATGCTCAAAAATCGGCTAGTCATACAAATATCCGCAGACAGCAGGAAGTCGCTGTTTCTTGCTTGTGCTACCATTTCTCGGAAAGACTTGGGACTTTTCATTTCACGATATAACTTCTAGTTGCGCCGAGTCGCTAGAAAACTCGACGGCGATAGCGAGCAGGCTTCGTTGTGCAGCTGCATCTTGTTCCGCCTGTTTGCCTTTCTGTAGTAATGCCTATATTTTTTGTAACATGACAAAGAGACGGCGTAAAGAAACCTGTTTTTCTTAACTCAGACACACGTTACACTTTTCTACTTTCATGCTATTTTTTCTTTATTTTTACGCAATTATTTTGACAAACAGAAAAAAATATTTTGCGTAAGCCTAATGCTAATGACTAAATTTAATGGCTATTGTACCATCTAGGTAAAGAAAACAATGGGTTTTTAACGCATTTGCACTTTAAACTCAGAAACATCAAGAAGGTGTATATTTGTATTCAATTTTATATTCACATTACCAAATGGCTAATTATTATTATTAAAATTACGGAAAAAGTAATTGCAAAAATCATTTAGTGTATAATTAAGCAATTGTCATTTAAAATTATGTATATAGAATGGACAAAACACAGATCCCTACTACAAATACACACCAACATCCATACTTGAAAATAAAGATTACAAGCTATACTGGGACATCAGCATCCATACAGATAAAACAGTCTCCGCCAATAGACCCGATATTACTTTTCAGTGCAAAAGAGGAAAAGTCACCTATCTAATTGACATAGCTGTCCCCAACGACACAAACATCCAACCGAAATACACAGAAAAAATTTCTAAATACACAGACCTTGCAACGGAAATAAAAAGGCTATGGAAAAAAAAAAAAAGTCATCATTGTCCCCCTCATTATATCAGCCACCGGCCTTACACCAATAACATTCACACCACACTTAGTACAATTAGGACTCAACACAAACATACACAGAAACATTCAGAAGTCAGTGATTTTGAAAACATGTAACATTGTCAGGTCATTCCTTAATACATAATGGTAATAGCGTTTGTGCTGACTTGGCTTTGACCCGTCAGCCAAACATGGAACCACATTGACCAAATGTGAGAAAGAAGAACTTTTTTGTGATAATAATAATAATAATAATAAGGCTTCCAACAAAGCACCAAACTCAACCATACTCACATCAAAGCAGAGCTCAGAACCGAATTCAAGAACAGACTGACGAAACTTTTACAAACAAAACTCAATTCCAAATATCTCACTAGAGCCATCAACACGTTCGCTATACCTATACTCACATATTCATTTGAAATGATCAAATGGTCACAAACAGACATAGAAAACATTCACATCCTTATACGTTCTCAATTCACCAAATACAGGAAATTACACCCCAACGCATGCAAAGAAAGACTTGCCATCGAGAGGAAAGTCTCAAATGGTCACAAACAGACAATGAATGATCAAATGATCACAAACAGACATAGAAAACATTTACATCCTTATACGTTCTCAATTCACCAAATACAGGAAATTACACCCCAACGCATGCAAAGAAAGACTTGCCATCGAGAGGAAAGCAGGAGGAAGATGAATCATAGACATCAGATCACTACACACAAAACAAATACAAGCACTTAGGAAATTATTTCAAAGCAAGCAAACCAGCCTCCACACAGCGACAGTTAAAGCAGACAAAAACTACACACCTCTCGACTTAGCCCGAGCAGACCACTCAGCAGACACACACAGTCACGTCCAATTACAACAGGAAAAGATGAAAACGTGGTCAGAGAAAACACTCCACGGAAAACACAGATACCACATAGAACAAGACCACGTAAATAAAAACCAATCATACACTTGGTTATAGGATGGGCAGCTATTCCCTGAAACAAAAGGCTTCTTACTTGCCATCCAGGATAAAGTCATATTAACCAGAAACTACCAGAAGCATATCATCAAAGACCCAACTATTACAGAGGACAGATGTAGGAAATGCCACCAGCAGAAAGAAACGATCGAATATATCACAAGCGGATGTAAAATATTAGCCGGAACAGAATATACAGCCAGACATGACTCAGCGGCAAAAATAGTTCACCAAGCACTAGCCACAACATACAAGCTCATAGAAAACACAGATCCCTACTACAAATACACACCAACATCCGTACTTGAAAATAAAGATTACAAACTCTACTGGTACATCAGTATCCATACGATAAAACAGTCTCCCCCAATAGACCCGATATTACTTTTCAATGCAAAAAAGAAAAAGTCACCTATCTAATTGACATAGCTGTCCCCAACGACACAGAAAAAATTTCCAAATACACAGACCTTGCAAGGGAAATAAAAAGGCTATGGAAACAAGAAAAAGTCATCATTGTCCCCCTCATTATATCAGCCACAGGCCTTACATCAATAATATTCACACCACACTTAGTACAATTAGGACTCAACACAAACATACACAGAAACATTCAGAAGTCAGTGATTTTGAAAATATGTAACATTGTCAGGTCATTCCTTAATACATAATGGTAATAGCGTTTGTGCTGACTTGGCTTTGGCCCGTCACGTCAGCCAAACATGGAACCACATTGACCAAATGTGAGAAAGAAGAACTTTTACAGGGAAAACAAAAAAGAATATGAATGAAATTTTCTCTTAAAACTAAGGTACTAAAGTAACAACAAAAATAGACAAAAACGACAAAAAAAAAGAAGAAGAAAAAAAGAAATAAAAATAAATAAAGAAATTAAATGAATTAGTATAGTACAAATTAGAATAAAAGTGAAATAAAACAAATATTAGTTACATAAATCCAAAAAGCAAAACAAGTTTCTAAAAGAATTTTTATAAATGTCCTATCAAGTGAAATGATCTAAACATGTTGACCGAACCTTATTTTCGGTGTCTGCAAAAATGTCACATTCATTACTAATTAAGTTAAATTTATTGCACATAACATTGATTGGTTCAGTTAATCTGAGATTAGTCCTAGCACGTGAACAAACAAAAGTAGCAGTATTTCGTAAATTAATTCTAGGCACCAATATAGCCACCTCCGATAGCAGCTGAGGACAGTCTATGACCCCGTGCAACAATCTATACAAGAAAATTATAGACAAACACTATCTGCGAGCCTGATTGAGTGATTGAAAATTAAATCTCTCCAATAACAAAGAGTACTCTATTCCTCTCATGGGATAGACACCATCTACCTTATATGATAAATATTTTAGAAATCTTTTTTGAACTCGTTCTAGCATTAGTTTGTAGCATAAATAATATGGTCTCCAAATAAGAGAGACATACTCTAGTTTGGATCTCATATAAGACTCATATAGCAGTATTAAAGATCGTTCACTATTAAAGTTTCTACAATTGCGCACTATAAAACCATATAGACGATTGGCTTCCAGCGTTACGTTATTAATGTGATTAGAAAAATTCATTTTATTATCGAATACTACTCCCAAGTCCCTTATACTATTGGTGCGCCCGAGAGTTGACGTTTCTAGTGAATATTCATATGTTTTTATATGTTTTTTCCTCGTCACCGACATAATTTTACATTTAGAAATATTCAAGTCTAATTTAATGTGCTTACACCAATCCTCAAGCACGCAAAGCTCAGTTTGAAGCACTTTACAGTCCTGAATGCATGAGATGGATGCATACAGCTTGAGATCATCAGCGAAAAGCAGCCTGCCTCAATTCAGAGTATCACAGAGGTCATTAATATATAGCAAAAATAGTAGGGGACCAAGATTGGATTCCTGTGGCACGCCCGAGGTTGCGGTATAGGAATCGGAAATATATCCATTATAGTGTACTGACTGAAAGAGGCCCTGCAGCAAAACGAAATGAGATATTCTATCAAAGGCTTTGGAAAAGTCCGTGTGTATTACGTCAACCTGCCCTGCTGCGTCTAATATGTTCTCTGTAAAGTTTGTATAAACTCTCAAGTTTGTTACAGTGGATCTGCCATCAATAAATCCATGTTGATGGGTTGACATAATACCTCTAACCTGAGTATAAATGCGATTATACAGAAATAGCTTCGAAAAATTGTTGAGAATAGAAATAGGTCGATAATTGTTTACCTCGCTACGTTCGCCGGACTTGAAAATGAGACACACCCTCGTTTCCTTCCAGCTCCCCGGAAATGTTAACGTCCTTAACGCCAGATTAAATCTTTAACCATAAAAGATGGAATACCATCGTGTTGAATCTCACTGTCTGTTACAGAAGCTAATGAAATGTCAACACATTAAAGGAAAACGTCGGACAGGGCCAATAAGACTCGTGTATTTTAAGTCATTACCGAAACCTGTGAATTTACCAAGTTACAACATATACTCTATAGCCATGATTTAGTGCCATGCGACTTCATTTTTAACATCTGCAGAAAGACCTCAGAGGCCGAAAATTTTCAGGAGATGGATTAACAGCTGCTTTATCGTCGTTTATTGAGAGAAAAAACTTTTTAGATAGAATGAAGTAATTTGAAAAATGTTGGATTTAGTGTATTAGTATAGAAGGTAGTTATGTAGAAAAATATTCTATAGCTAGGTAGATAACTTAAAAAAAATCCTCGTTGGTAAATCTTTTTATATTAACACTTTGTTGAAGGTTTTGGAACGGGTCCTGGAGGGGCAGATTCGGGAATATTGTCAGTCCTATGACATGCTGCCGACGTATCAGTCGGGCTTTCGTAAAAATTACACTTACGGATGATATCTTCGAGGCAGCTGACTCTGGTCAGCTTACTGCCTTAATCCTTCTTGACTATTCCAGGGCCTTTGACACGCTAAACCATCAACTGCTTCTGGCAATTCTTCAATTCCTTGGCTTCGAGACACAGGCTTGTCAGTTCCTCGGAAGCTATCTGTCTGGAAGAGTCCAATCTGTTAGGAGTAATAACATACTCTTGGATATCACATGTGGCGTTCCGCAGGGAACTGTTCTTGGTCCTCTCTTTTTTACTCTATATACTTCACAACTAGTTAGAAATCTTAGGTATGCCACAGTGCATTTATATGCGGATGATACTCAGTTATACTTGTCCTGTAAACCGGAAAAAATTGCTGAGACTAATAAGATGCTTATGAGTGATCTTCAACGGCTGCAGAGGAACTCAGCTGATCACTGTTTAGTCCTTAACCCCCAAGAAAAGTAAGGTATTTCTTTTTGGACGTAAGCATGTTAAGGACCAATACAAGGATTTACTATATATTAGTCTAGATGGTGAAGCTTTGGTTACTTCGAATGTGGGTAGAAATCTTGGTCTGTTGCTTGACGTTGACTTGAGGTTCTCTGAACACATTAACAGCTGTGTAAGAAAGGCATTTGCTAATTTAAAACTAATTTTCAATCAAAGGCACCTTTTAGATTTAAACCTCAAGAAATCGTTATGTTACTGCCTGGTCTTGTCACACTTCTCTTTTTACGGGCCATGCTTGCTGGGACAAAATGCAAGGCGCTTCCAGTTGATACAAAACTGCTGTGTGCGAATGACATGTGGGATCAGAAAATACGAAAGGGGGGTGAGTGCAAAATTGAAAGATATTCGCAGGTTTAACATGAGAGAAAGAAGAATGTTTCATAGCTTAGTTTTGTATAATAAAATAATCTTTCTAAAATGCCCGCCATATTTATATCAAAAATAAAATTCAGATATGATGCACATGCGTTGTATTTGAGGCATAAACTTACTATCACTCCACCTTCCCACATAACAACTCTATATGAAAGATCGTTCAGTCGTCAAATGTCGCAAAAATACAATCTGGTCCCGTTGAATTTGAAAAACGTTCCGCCTCAGATTTTTAAAAATTCCATACGTCCTCTAGCACAGAATCTCTGTTCTGTACTTAGACTTTTCAGGGCCGCAATGCCGCTCCGTGGTACGTTGAGTCTGATTTCTGATACTAAGTGATTGTTTTATAAATAGTACTGCTTATATATTTGCCCTCTGCAAAATAGGGTTAAGGAAAAATGTTAGTTATATTGCATATTATGAAAAGTAGGTTAAGTGAGGAAGCCTAGCTTCTACTTCGCCTTTTGTGTGTTCAAGTTACTGACACTCTATTATTGTAATTATAATGTGAATGCACAATAAAGACATTATTATTATTATTATTATTACAAAAAAGTTCTTCTTTCTCACATTTGGTCAATGTGGCTCCATGTTTGGCTGACGGGCCAAAGCCACGTCAGCACAAACGCTATTACCATATGTTTTAAGAAACGACCTGACAATGTTACATGTTTTCAAAATCACTGATTTCTGAATGTTTCTGTGTATGTTTGTGTTGAGTCCTAATTGTACTAAGTGTGGTGTGAATGTTATTGGTGTAAACCCTGTGGCTGATATAATGAGGGGGACAATAATGACTTTTTCTTGTTTCCATAGTCTTTTTATTTCCGTTGCAAGGTCTGTGTATTTGGATATTTTTTGTGCGTATTTCGTTTGGATGTTTGTGTCATTGGGGACCGCTATGTCAATCAGATAGGTGACTTTTCCTTTTTTGCACTGAAAAGTAATATCGGGTCTATTGGCGGAGACTGTTTTATCTGTATGGATACTGATGTCTCAGTAGAGCTTGTAATCTTTATTTTCAAGTATGGCTGTTGGTGTGTATTTGTAGTAGGGATCTGTGTTTTCTATGAGTTTGTATGCTGTGGCTAGTGCTTGGTGAACTACTTTGGCAGCTGGGTCATGTGTGGCTGTGTATTCCGTTCCGGCTAATATTTTACAGCCGCTTGTTATGTGTTCGATCGTTTCTTTCTGCTGGTGGCATTTCCTGCATATGTCTTTGATGATATGCTTTTGAGTTTCTGGTTAATATGACTTTATCGTGAATGACAAGTAAGAAGCCTTCTGTTTCAGGGAATAGCTGCCCATTCTGTAACCAGGTGTATGATTGTTTTTATTTACGTGGTCTTGTTCTATGTGGTATCAGTGTTTTCCGTGGAGTGTTTTCTCTGACCACGTTTTCATCTTTTCCTGTTGTAATTGGGTGTGACTGTGTGTGTCTGCTGAGTGGTCTGTCCGGGATAAGTCGAGAGGTGTGTAGTTTTTGTCTGCTTTGACTGTCACTGTATGGAGGCTGGTTTGCTTGCTGTGAAAGAATTTCCTAAGTACTTGTATTTGTTTTGTGTGTAGTGATTTGATGTCTATGATTCCTCTTCCTCCTGCCTTCCTCTCGATGGTAAGTCTTTCTTTGCATGCGTTGGGGTGTAATTTCCTGTATTTGGTGAATTGAGAACGTATAAGGATGTGAATATTTTTTATGTCTGTTTGTGACCATTTGATGATACCGAATGAATATATAAGTCTAGGTATAGCAAACTCGTTGATGACTTTAGTGAGATTTTTGGAGTTGAGTTTTGTTTGTAAAAGTTTCGTCAGTCTGTTTTTGAATTCGGTTATGAGCTCTATTTTGATGTGAGTGTGGCTGAGTTTGGTGCTTTGTTGGAAGCCTAGATATTTGTATGTTTCTTTGTCGAACATATATAGGAGGTGGTTTATTTTATGTTAATTCATTTTTTCGTGTCTGATGTTGAAGCCATGCTCTGTTCTGTTTAGTGTATTTGAGAGTGGATTGAGACAGAGGCAAAACTATAGAGTGCTGAGCGATCTCCCTGAAATATACCCCGTCTGATGTACAGCTCTTTTGTTTGGATGCGTTCGGTTTGTGTTTCTATGCGTATTTTGGTTTTCCATGTTTTCATAATTTGCGCGAGAAATTGTTTGAGGTTTTGGTCGATATTGTAGATTTCTAGGGCCCTGAATAACCAGCTGTGGGGTATGGAGTATGGCTTTTTTATAGTCTATATGATGAGGTGAAGGTTTCTGTGTTCTTTTCTGGTTTGTCCCATAATCACGCTATCTATGATCAGCTGCTCTTTGCATCTTCAACTATTTTTCCTGCATCCCTACTGCTCTTCTGTGAGAATATTGTTGTCTATTAGGTTTTGTTCTATTTTCTTGGAAATTGTGGCTGTGATGATCTTGTATAGGGTTGGAAGACAGGTGATAGGTCGGTATTTTCACGGGTTTGTGGTGTCTGAACTTTTGGGTTTGATGTATGTTATTCCTTGTGTAAGAAAAGCGGGGAATGTGTGTGGTTGTAGAATGGCTTTATTGATTTGGTGTGTGAGTGCTTCGTGTGTGGTGGTAAATTGTTTGTACCAGAAGTTTTGTATATTGTCTATCCCAGGACATTTCCAGTTGTGTGTGTGTTTGATAGTTTCTGTAATTTCTTGTTTTTCTTGTTCTGTCACATGTTTATGTTTGTCTTCTTCGGCTTTGATCCAGGGGGTGTAATTATTGTGTAGTTTGGTTTCTGACCAGATACTTTTCCAATAATCTGTGAGTTCTTGGTTGTTTGGTGGTTCAGTCACTGCTGTCTGTTTGTTGTACATAGTTTTCTCTATATTATTATTATTATTATTATTAACAATTAGTAGGTTTTTGTCTTACTCAAAAGGCAGCTCACGAAAACACTTAACACAGCAGTCTTCATATTTATGTGTGCTTGACTCATTAATTTCTGAATTAAATAATTTTTATTCAGTGAAAAATCTGATAAGGAAAACTTAAAAGTTATATTATTTTTCAATTGCAAAAATCATTGTTATTAATAATCAGTTACATAGTATTTTTTAATCTTTAAGAAGATGTTATTGTATTCATTTAACATAATTAAAGTAGACCGCATTTTTTGCATTTTATACCACGTTAACTGCGTCAGCCTTATTTTTGTATGACTAATTAGTTTAAACAGTCTCCTCCAAGTATGATAAACGTTTGATTGCCTTTGTTATCTTTCAAAACTTTCAATGGGCTATAAGTTATATTAAAAAGCAAGGACAGATGTACGTCATCAAAAATGCTTCTCATTCCAATCAAAAAGTTGAGTAAACATATAAAGTCCGGTTAAGAGCTCGATCTACAAGACGTACGCTCGCGTACACATAATTCGGAATATTTTTCTTCGTCTTGCAATAATATGGTCATCCTTTTAACTAAAAGTACATCGTTTTGCTTTGTTCAAATACAAAGGTGCCTAAATTTTATGCGCCTTCATGGTACATTTTCAATAAAGGAAAAGCTGATTGTAAAGCACCCGGCAGTGCATTCTTACTAGTGCCTCGTAACGATATTTTCTTTATATTCATATGTGATTTTTCTTTTTTTTTTTATGGGTCTAGCACACGTGCTACAGGGAAGTCCCTAAATCGCTACAGGAGCAACACGTGTGCGGAAAAAAGCGATTTAGGTTGTCCTTCAATCGCTGTAAATTGTACTCGGTGGGAAACACAGTCCTGGGCAAATTATTCCAGAGGGATGATGTTCTCCATATAAAAGACTGCTTGAAAAGCGTTGTACGACGTGTATTTCTAACATGCACCGCTCTGGGAGGAATTAAGCGGGCCACATCCTTCGAACACTTTCCATGAAAATACTTGTAGGATAGGCTCAAGTCGCCAACCGTTCTTCGATGTTCCAGCGAATCAAAGCCGCCGGTCAGTTTCGGGTCTCCAGTCAGACGAACAGCTCTTCTCTGAACAGAATCCAACAAATGCAGTTTATGTTTGGGAGCGGAGCTCCAAACATGGGAGCAGTATTCCATAGTTGGTCGAATCTGAGCTTTGTAAAGAATTAACAGTTGTTGTGTAGTGTAAAGCTTTCTGGTTCGAAATAATATTCCCAACTTTTGAGAAGCTCTCCTTGCTATGCCTGCAACATGTTCATGCCAGGACATATTTGCTCCCAAATTAACGCCCAACAAATTGAGTGACGATGTTAGAGGAATGGAGTGCCCCGACATAACTATGTCGGGTTCAGCAACGGTAGGTATCGGCTGAATTGTGGCACATTTCCAGCAGGAAGGAAATATTCCCTTTCTGTAGGATAGGTTGAAAAGTCTACAGAAAACTGGTGTTAGTTCCCTCGCACAGTTTTTGAGAACTATGGCAGGTATTCCGTCAGCGCCAGAAGCCCTTTTGGTGTCTAACTTCATCAAAATACGCTTTATGATACGCTGTCTGAAGACAACATCGGGCATCCTTGACTGCACTGTGGGAATAGTAGGTGGTGTTTTTCCTTGGAAATCGACAGTAGAATGTGAAGCAAAGAGTTCAGACAACAAGTTCGCTTTCTCAACAGGTGTCGTCGCAATAGAATTATCCGGCCATGTGAGTGGTGGTATGGTGGATTTGGTGAAATTTTGACTAACTGCCTTAGCAACTGACCAAAAGGACTTGGAATTGTCGGGACAAGCGAAAAGTTTGTTTCTAATCCGTTGATTGTGTGCCTCCTTGGTTTCGTCGATAATTTCTTTGCATCTGTTCAGGGCACGAACAAAGGTGTTACGATTTATGGTGTTAGGAATAGGAATAAGGAAAGTCGAAGTATTTAGGTCGCACTAGGCTTAAAAGATTTCAAAAGTTACTAGGTGATTACATTGTAAACGAATACGTAATCACCAGATCTGGCCCCCAGCGATTATTTTCAGTTTCCAGATTTAAAAAGGTGGCTCCAAGGAAAGAGAATTGGGTCAAATGACGAAGTAGAATCGGAAACTGAGGCTTATTTTAGAGAGCTCGACAAATCATACTATGTGAAGGGCATCTAAATGTTGAAAAATTACTGGAATAAGCTCTTGAAAGAGACTATGTTGAAGAATAAAATCAATTTTTAGCAAAAACATTGTGTTTTTCTTCAAAAGTACTTTTCATCCCATGTCGTATATTTGTGAAGACCCAAAATTAATAGTTTCTGAGATATCGATAATTATAGACCAAGAGGGCGACCCGAAATTTTGACCTGTCGACTAACCGTCTGCCTAGTTCTTCATTCTATCGGGCGAGTCGAATAAAAGCCTTTAACGTTGATTTTGCGGCCTCCGTGCCCTGCAATGCCCAAAATGTCATATCCGAAAATGGAGTGTCCTTGAACCACTTGAATCAAGCACCATAACATTTGCTGACACTAAACAACTCGAGCGTCCCAAAGAGCAGACGCCGCCGAAACCGGACCCACCTTGAGGGCCCAAAAACCGTCGATCCAAAAATGGACTATCATTTAACCATCTAAAATCAACAAATTTAGTTTGTACTTGATAAAATAAGGGGGAACTTGCAAAAGGCAGACGCCGCTAACACCGGAGAACGAAGCTAAATCCGCTTTTTCCAGCCAATTCATGATTTTTTCATAAAATGTTTCAGCCAAAACCGACCATTTTGTATTCTTCAACAGAAAACACGACAATGTTAAACACACAATTCCCTTACAAACATAAGCCGTATGTCTATAAAACTCACTGTTCACGTTGTACTGTATATATAGGTGAAACTAAAAGACTATTATTACTAGAATTAAGAAGTATGCGTCAAAAAGAAACACACTGTATAATCAGCTGTAGCTTAACATCAACACTCTACAGGTTTTACCATTAAATTATAAGAAAATACATTTTTTGCTTGTTTTCCAATTTCTTTGATTAAAAATTTAAGAAAACAGCTGAAATTTACGAAAATTCAAGCTCGTTCAGTAACTTAATCTCCAAGTGTAAATATCCTAAAAATACCTGGCTCAATCGTAGGCTACACGTAGGAAAATTACTGTAAATTGACACTGTCTAATGCCAATAACTACGATATCTCATTTAACCAAAATTATGAAAGTTTCTTTTTCAAGCCCATTTTCTTTATATCAAACTGTTCTAATAAAGAAAATGAAAAAGATTTTTTTGATTTTTTACCTTGTCACCTTGCAAATCAATACAATTTTTAATACCTTCATTAGAATAAGATTTATCCAACTCTGCAAAATAAGCGTTCGTCTTAGCTTTAACTTCATCATTCGAAGTGAATTTTTGTCCAGCGCGCGATTTTGTTCAGTTTGGAAATAAGACGTAATCGCTGGGAGCCAAATCTGGTGAATACGGTAGATGTGGAAGCATTGCGAAGTGAAGGTCATGCAGTTTTGCAGCAACAATCCGAGACGTGTATGCATTATCCTGATGAAAAATACCTTTTCTTTTTTGCGTGAAAGTTTCACCTGAATAGCATCCTTCAAGTAGTCCAGTAGTGAGGCATAATACTCTCCGGTGATGGTTCTACCTTTCTCCAGGTAGTCTATGAGCATGACACATGAGAATCCCAAAAAAACCGTAGCCATGACTTCCCGTAGATGAAAGCGTTTTTACTTCCTTGGGCGCACTTTTAATAACTCCACCCACTATTTCGACTGCTCCTTCATCTCTGGCGTGTAATGATGGATCTATGTTTCATCTACTGTTACAAAATGCAGGAGAAATTCACTGGAATTGCGTTTAAACATCGCTAAAACACTCTTGGTAAATGTTTATTCGAATGTATTTTGGTCGATTGTTAACAAACGCGGCATCCATCTTATATCCAAAAGATCATGTAAAATATAGTGGATACGGCCTGTCGAGTTGTTAACGTCAGAGAGCTAGCGTAACTTCGGTCGGCGATTATTTAGAACGCTTTTGTGAACTCTTGTTACAATCTCGTTGGTCGTAGAGGTTTTTTCGGGCGTCCTAAGCGTTTATCATCTTGAATGGATATACTTTTACTTTTTAATCATCGAAAATGAAGGGGAAGAGTGATATAATGTGACATTTAACCCTTTTTGAATGACCGTAGGGGTTAAAGTATTTTATAACAGGCTGTACTTCAATTTTATCGATTTTTAAAAAGATGTTAAAACTTGCTTGTTAAGACGAGTGGTACAAAAAGACAACTAAACACACGTGTGTGAAACTCCACAGCACGCCATCTAGTAGATAACACTTAACAAATATAATTGGGTTAACTTGGCGCCATATTTGTGTCAGGCCGTGAACTTTTAGGCCACCCGCACACTAGCAACTTTTTTCAAGCAACTTTTTAATCACCCAAATACAACACATTATTTCTTATGGTAGACCGCACATGAACAATTAAAAAGTTGAAGCAACTAAAATATCCAAACTGTTCTATTTTGTGGGTGATTCAACTGTTTCCGGTAGAAATGAATCATGCAGGATCAGACAGATCACCGCACACCGGCGATTAAATAGTTGCTGGTTGCGATTTGCGAGCGAGTCCGTGCTTATCATTCTTGTGAATTGTGAGTAGTCATTTTTTTGTTGTAGTCTAAATTTAAATATGTCATTCAATATTGAATTATTTATCGAGGAAGTAGAAAAACGTCCAGCTTTATACAACATAAAGCTTAAAGAATATTCAAATAAAATTTTTAAAAAGGAATTATGGACGGAATTGTGCCAACAATTTATTGAAAAGTGGAACCAATTGGAAGATAAAGATAAATGTGAAAAAGTTAAGTTGCAATAGCATATTTATTTATCTTTTTTTTTACAACAAACCAGAACAAAAAATGCCTATCTAATAACTTAAATCAAATTTTATTGTACTGCCAAGGAACAGATCCATAAGGTGAAGTGAAATAATCTGAAAAATAATCTCTAGTTGAAATCCTTGTAGTGTTGCTTCTTACTCCAACAGAAGAAATACATTCCAATGGGCATTGATAAAGAGTATCTTCAAGCTGCACCCCGTCATGTTTTCTAACATAATTATGCAGAATGCAGCATGCTTTTATAATAGATTCATTAAAATCAAGTGAGGTATCAAGTGCTCTATGAAGTATCCGCCATTTGTTGGTTAAAATTCCAAATGTGCATTCAATCATTCTACGGGCTCTTGATAGTCTATAATTAAAAATTCGTTTTTTAACTGATAGATTTCTACCGGGATATGGCGGTAATACAAATTTTGATACACCAAATGCCTCGTCCCCTATAATTACGAATGGCATTACCTTACCATTTACATCATTTGGAAGACATTTAGCTTCGGGAATGTTTAATTCACTATTTACAAGTTTACGTGAAAATAGTGATTTCTTGAAAAGGTTTGAATCACTTGAAGCTCCATAAGCTCCAACTTCAACATAAATAAAATTATAATTAGAGTCTGCTATGGCTAAAAGGACGGTGGAAAAAAATAATTTGCAGTTACAAAATTCAGATCCCGTTTGATTAGGCTTCTTTATTCTAATATGTTTCCCATCGACCGCGCCTATGCAGTTTGGAAATTGCGTTTTCTCAAAAAAATCTTGTGAAACTTTTAGCCAAGAATTGGAATCCATTGCTGGCATGTAATGTGGTAATAAACATTTCCAAAGTACGTCACAGGTTTCTCTAATAATTTTTCTTATTGTCGAATCACCAAGTAAAAATTCGTAATGCAGTGATGCATTCTTTACTAGAGATTTTGAGGGAAAAAAAGATGACGATAAAGAAATTGACAAGATAAATATTTTTTATTATCACTAGTACCTTCCTTCAAAAAATTTACGGAGGACCAAAAATTCATTGCCAGGACAGAAATAATGAATGTAATGAGACGTGTTCGAATGTCTGGTAGTTTAGAGAATCAGAGCAGTCAAAGAAATCAAAATGTACAAGCATCGACAACTGTGCAGAACCTCCCAATACCATCAACCAAGGATTACAATTGCAACGATCACATCATTCGCCTACTGGGTCACTTTTCTCAACTTTTAGTCCAGAATAATCGCAATTTCAAATAGATAACCATTCAGAACTTTCGTCTGTTTATACTATAATTTGAAAAAAAGGTTAACAATTTTACAATTTTTTCTTTTCGTTTTTCTTTTCTTGTCATTTACTAATAAACTATGTTACTAACTAAAATGAAAATATTGTTTTCTTACCTTAAAGTTACAGCCAATCTTTCCTCTGGGGGAACAGCCTTTCTTAATACAGTATCTTGGTATAATATATTTCGTCCAACTAACACCAAAAGTTTATCGAAACTATCCACACTCATGCGGAAATAATTAAAAAACTTTGTTTCATATTTTCGTAAACTTTCAAACAATTTGGAAAATTGCCCATCGCAAAGTCGCTTACTTAATAGTGGATGTCAGCATAATTTTTGTCGCTTCTTATTTCGTCTAAATTTCAAAGCACAAATGCATGCGGTCTTTATAAAATCCATTGTCTAACTCAGTGAAGATCAACTATTTAGTTGCAAGTGTGCGCCCATTATTAGTTGAAGCAACTAAGAGCAACTAAACTATTTAATCACCTGAATTAAAAAGTTGCTAGTGTGCGGGGGGCCATAAAACGACTATCGTAATATTTTCCCATAAAACACCATTGTAGTTGCAAGGGAAGTAGCGGGAAAATTAGTTTACCTTTTTTTACTTTAATCAGTTGATTCCTTCTCTCGTGGGGACTTATTTCGTGTGTATGATTGTATGTTTTTTTTGCATATTAGAAAGCCATACTGTTAAAAAAATTGATAAAGACTAAATTTTCCATTTTTATGTCGTTAAAGTAACACTAAAACGCCACCTAATTTTACTTCCTTTGGGCAAGGAAACGCTAAAGTTACCCTAAGCATTCCATTTAGACCATTCATATAATAATGTTTGTTTTTTATTTTATTAATTTGGTTTCCGCTTACTAAAAAGACAAATCAACAAAATACTCAAAACAATTATCTTCATATTTTATTCTTATTTATTAAGTATTTGTTTCAAAAATCATTAGAATGATTTTAGTTTTTATACTTAAATAACTCTTATCCCAAGCGTTTGATAAGGAGCTTTTAAGTGATTAAATTGTAGCTTACGTCATTGCTCATTTTAAAAAAAGTGCTCAGCTCGATAAACTTAGTTCAGCATTTTTTCTATCTTTTGTGTTCCACCTAGAAAATACGATTTCTCCAACCCTTCAAAAGGCGTTTGATTCAGCAATCACCTCATTGTTTGAGCCAGTTTTTGTTCCGCCGAGTCATTTTTTCATATTCGGAAATAGGAAATAATCGCTGGGGGCTAAATCTCGTGAGTATGGTGGATGCGGAAGCAATTCGTATCCTCATGGAATTTTGCCATGACAATGACACAAGTGTGCACGCGTGCATTGTCTTGCTGAAAGAGACCTTTTTTCTTCGCCAAATGCGTATGTTTTTCTTTCACAGCATATTTGAAACGACCCAATAAGTTGACATCCATTAATAGTTTTGACATTTTCAAGGTAATTGATGTGGATTATGCAGCGTGCAAACATTGTGGCCATGACTTTGTTGGCCGATAAAAGTCGCCTTGGCTTTCTTTGGCGCCGGTTCCTCATGAAAAACCAACTGTTTAGACTGTGCTATGATGATTCTATGTTTCGTCAACAGTGACGAATCGATGCCAAAAATCTTTAGGATTGCGCTTTTACCTCGCCAAAGATTATTTTGAAGTTGTCACACGTGCGGGTTTATTGTCAACTGTGAGCAATAGCGGCACCCATCTTGCGGAAAGCTTTCTCATATCCAAACGAGCTGTTAAAATGTTCTGTACCCGTTCAATTAAGATGCCCACATTCCCAGCAATCTCACGCACTATCACTCTCCGATTATTTATCACTATATCGTGAATTTTTTCAATCATTTCTGAGGTGGTGACTTGATTTGGACGACCTGGACGTTCTTAATCAAAAATGCTTGTACGGCCGAGTTGGAATTCAGCGGTTCAATATTTTATGGTCCATAACGAAGGTGCAGAGTCCCCATAAAGTTCCGCTTTTAGCTCATCATTCGTTTTCTTTTTCAAAAACAAATATTTTATCAGTGCTCAATATTCAATTTTCCTTATTGTTGTAAAATCACATAAGTTGTTCTATTTATATCACCGCCACTCACAAACTAAAACACGCAGTGACTTGAAAATTTGACAGGATTCTTCTGAAAGGTTATATTTACGAAAAATATAATTTTTTAAATAGTAGTAGTGCTATCTTTGGCCGAGGCCAGGTACTTATACAATCCTCGTAATTAGATCTTTTTAAAAAAACTCTTTTTGTATGTCGCATCTCCTAAGTAAACATACAATATCCTTGTGAAATGAAAATCAAAGTTTCCTTTAAGAACGATACACCTATTCCCCCGATCTTCTAACCTCTGGATACCTCTCATATAATACAATTTGTCGAGATCTCTAAAATAAGGATCAGTTTCCCATTCGATTTCTTCATTTAGGTCAAATCTCTTTCCCCGTAGTCACCTTTTTAAATTTGGAAAAAAGTAATAATCTTTATTTTATTTTATATAAAACTTGTGTGCGACCTATTATGACTTATGCGGCTGAAACTCGGACAAAAACGTCGAAAACGAAAACAAAACTCAGATCAACAGAGATGCGCACCTTAAGAACAATAGCAGGGATTACATTAAGAGACCAAATGCCAAGCAGAGAAATAAGAGAAAGATGCGATACTCAGGATATGGTGAGGTGAATCAGAGAAAGGATAAGGGTTTGGAATGAGCACATCTCAAGGATGGCTGGCGACCGCATAGTAAGAATTGCTGGAGATGAGAAACCCGCAGAACGCAGACTACTGGGTAAGCCTCCTAAAAGATGGAAGGAGTGCTGGACGTCCACATCACAGGAAAACTGAAGAGACATTGGATGGAACAAGCCATAGGTTTAATAAAAGAGTTCCTCAGGGATCAATATTAGGACATCTCTAATACATTATATATACGAATGAACTCAGTAGAATATCCGGAGAATTTACTATACTTTACACAGATGACACTACATTGATCTTTAGTGAGGAGACCCCGCACGCAATGCTGACCAGTGTGCAAGGAGCGTGCGAAGCTCTTGATGGATACTTTTCAGCTCATGACTTATTAATAAACGCTCAAAAAACACAATGTCTATTTTTCGGTAATAGAATAGAAAACACTTTATCTTTTACATATCGAAATATTAATATCTAATCGTCCGAACGTATTTCCTTCTTGGGGTGGAAATAGATCAGAGACTGGAGTGGAGAGCGCATATTGAGAATGCTGCGTTGAATGTTTCAAGGTATTGCTATGCTTTAAGAATTATTTCTGAAAATGTTGGAGTCGATGCTGCTCTGTCAGCTTATCATGCCTTCATACAGTCAAGAATAAGATACGGTCTTATCTTTTGGGGTAATTCATCGGAAATTGAAAGAGTTGTAATTCTTCAGAAAAAATGTATTGGAATGACGCCGCGTGATAGCTGCAGAAATGTGTTTAGAGACAGAAAGATCTTAACCATTATTTTTATGTATATCTTGGACAGTTTTATGTTTGTTCACACCAACAGCGATATTTTTGAGACTTACATGAACAATCACAGGTATGCCACTAGACATAAATTGAATCTGCTTCCCGAAAAGTGTAATTACAGCTACATACAGAAAAATGTTAATTATGTCATATTAAAGATATATAATAGTTTCTGAGAGAGTGTACGTGCGTTATGTAAAACGGAAGTAAAGAGACTTTTAACCAAATATCTGCTTCAAGGAGCTTATTACTCATTAAATGAATTTTTTTCTTAAGTTCAGTTGAAATTAGCACAGGGATTTGATGGCTCTGTCAGCAGAGGTTGTTTCTTGTCTTTTTCGTTGTGCCTCTTATTTCATTGTGTCTTTGTTACTATATTGTAATTTTGCTTTTAAAGTGTTTTTACTTATTTACTATTTTTTACTATTCTTTTATTAAATTGTAGGTTATTGTAAACTTAGTTAACATTGTTTAATGTCTGTTGGCTTATAAGTGTAAGCTATTATTACATGAAAACAAATAAATTATTATCTATCTATCATATTTCGTCTATTGTTACGAATCGATCTAAAAACTCCTTTGGATTGCTCCAAAACAGTGCCAAACAGTGTTCTGACTCTTCGACATGTTGCAGTTTTTGATTAATCGTGATAGTTAGCGGCGCCCATCAGGCCCATAGCTTTTTGATATACTACATATTCATACAAAATATGCCTTAAGCATTCTGTTAATATCTTCACGATGTCAGCTATCACTCTCGTTTTTACTTTGCGGTTATTCAGAACAATACGATGGATTTTTTTGTGTTTTTTGTATTGACTGCCTCATCTAAACGTCCGGAACGTGGCATATCATCGAACTTTGGTACATTGAAGAATGGTTGACCACTTGAATGTATTCTACAAGTTTTTTCACAGAAAGTGTTCGATGGATGTAACCTGAGTAATTCCTCCCCGAGCGGTGTATGCTATTAATATTACATCCGTATGAGGTTCAGCTTGTTATTCCTCGTACAATACCTTTGAGGCAATGTTTTATATGGAGAGCACCCCTTACTTACCACACCACTTACAGCCATTCAAGATTAAAGCGAATCGCTTTTTCCGTACACGCATCCCTCCTGTCGTGCCTTAGGGATCTCTGCTGCAAGTGTATTACGCTCATAAAAAAACAAAGTATTGTAGTTATTGTAAGCTTTCAATTGATGTTGCTTACTCAAATCATTTCTGAACTTACAAAGTGATAGACAAGACGACAAAATAGGTTTTTCGGGATAAAAATTAATTATTTAGCGAAAGAATAACGTTAATTAATGTGTAAGACAGAGAACTGATACGAACTAAGATATGGGTGGGGGCTGGTTCAGGGGCGTCGACATGCAGAGAACAGAATTTCAAAATGGATTTTTGTAACATACGAGGTTTAAATTCGAACATAAATTCAGTGCACCAACACCTGCAATCAAATAAACCTCATGTACTCGCTCTCTGTGAAACTAAGGTCAGTTCATCGACCAGCACAGTAAACTATCTTTATCCTGGGTACGATTTCTATTCCCGATTTAGGCGTAACTTTGGAATCTGTCTTTATGTCAGAAGCGACCTCTCTTGCCAACGAGAAGAGGCTCTGGAGCCCCCAAACTTTGATGTTATGTGGTTAAAAATAACGACTCAACCAACCACAAGGTTCGTCTGTATCCTCTATCGACCACCAAGTGATACAAACTTTAGAACACTTTTCGCTTCTCTTGCAGACACCATAGATCATTTACAAATTAACTATCCAAATGCCGAAATTGCCATCCTGGGCGACTTTAATGTCCACAACATCAACTGGCTTAAATATTCAAATACTACCGACGAACAAGGTCGTGAAGCCGAATCATTTTCAATCAGTTGTAGCTTGACTCAGCTTATTCTTCT
Organism: Pachyrhynchus sulphureomaculatus; assembly: GCA_019049505.1. Taxonomy (NCBI): domain Eukaryota; kingdom Metazoa; phylum Arthropoda; class Insecta; order Coleoptera; family Curculionidae; genus Pachyrhynchus; species Pachyrhynchus sulphureomaculatus. Next base: position 7,947,383 of record CM032453.1, on the reverse strand, counting down.
TGATCTGTTTTTTTAACCACCAATCCGGAGATTTACACGGTCAGCGTAAATCCACCGTTAGGTTCTTCCGACCATAAACTACTTTCGACATCGAGTATTCTACCAATCAGTCACAGAGAGGCGCCCAAACCGCGCAAGATTTGGCACTACAAATCTGCTAAATGGGAAGATCTCATGGAATATTTTCGAACTTTCCCTTGGTTGGACGTTTGTTTTCGATCCGACGACCCGTCTGACTGCGCCAGGGAGGTTTCCGATGTTATTTTGGCCGGTATGGAGGCTTACATCCCTTTTTCGAAGAAATGCCCTTCCAACGGCAAGCCTTGGTTTGACCTAAAATGCAAAGAAGCTGTTGCTTCTAAACATCTTGCATACCGACAGTGGCGTGAAGATCCTAACACCATAAATCGTAACATCTTTGTTCGTGCCAGGAACAGATCCAAAGAAATTATCGACGAAACCAAGGAGGTACACAATCAACGGATTAGAAACAAACTTCTCGCTTGTCCCGGCAATTCCAGGTCCTTTTGGTCAGTCGCTAAGGCAGTTAGTCAAAATTTCACCAAATCCACCATACCGCCACTCACACGGCCAGATAATTCTATTGCAACGACACCTGTTGAGAAAGCGAACTTGTTGGCTGAACTCTTTGCTTCTCATTCTACTGTCGATTTCCAAGGAAAAACACCACCTACTATTCCCATAGTGCAGTCAAGGATGCCCGATATTGTCTTCAGACAGCGTATCATAAAACGTATTTTGATGAAGCTAGACACCAAAAAGGCTTCAGGCGCTGACGGAATACCTGCCATAGTTCTCAAGAACTGTGCGAGGGAACTAACACCAGTTTTCTGTAGACTTTTCAACCTATCCTACAGAAGGGGAATATTTCCTTCCTGCTGGAAATGTGCCACAGTTCAGCCGATACCTAAAAAAGGCAAGAAGACCTTGCCAAATAACTACCGACCAATCGCACTACTCTCAATAATATCGAAAGTCATGGAAAAGGCTATCAATCAGCATCTTCTAAAATATCTTGAAGGATTCAACATTATTAGTGATCACCAATATGGCTTTCGTAAAAATAGATCAACAGGAGATCTTCTGACTTATGTAACACATGTTTGGAACAACGCAATTGAACATATTTGACCGTGTTTGGCACGATGGGCTGTTGGCTAAGCTACGTTCTTATGGTATGTCGGAAAAGTTCTGTTTGTGGCTCTCATGTTTCCTCAGAGAGCGTTCTTTACGAGTGGCAGTTGCCGGATTTCTTTCTAACACCTTCACTATCAACGCCGGTGTGCCCCAAGGTTCCATACTGTCTCCTACTCTCTTCCTCATTTATATTAACGATCTGCTGGAAAAGACCGAGAATCCAATCTACAGCTTTGCAGATGACAGTACACTTATCTCTTCATTCACTTTGAACGCTCGGACATCGACTACTCAGACGAATATCCGCAGACAGCAGGAAGTCATTCAACTTAACAAAGACCTGGAAGAAATTCTATCTTGGGGTGACAGTAACCAAGTGGAATTTAACGCTACAAAAACCCAGGCGGCAGTTTTTTCTAAAAAAGTTAACGTTGCAGAACCCGACATAGTTATGTCGGGGCACTCCATCTCTCTAACATCGTCACTCAATCTGTTAGGCGTTAATTTGGGAGCAAATATGTCCTGGCATGAACATGTTGCAGGCATAGCAAGAAGAGCTTCTCAAAAGTTGGGAATATTGTTTCGAACCAGAAAGCTTTACACTCCACAACAACTGTTAATTCTTTACAAAGCTCAAATTCGACCAACTATGGAATACTGCTCCCATGTTTGGAGCTCCGCTCCCAAACATACACTGCATTTGTTGGATTCTATCCAGAGAAGAGCTGTTCGTCTGATTGGACACCCGGAACTGACCGACGGCCTTGATTCGCTGGAACATCGAAGAACGGTTGGCGACTTGAGCCTATTCTACAAGTACTTTCATGGAAAGTGTTCGAAGGATGTGGCCCGTTTAATTCCTCCCAGAGCGGTGCATATTAGAGATACGCGTCGCGCTAATGCTTCACATCCGTATGAGGTTCAGCTTGTTACTCCTCGTACAACGCTTTTCAAGCAGTCTTTTATATGGAGAACATCATACCTTTGGAATGGTTTACCCAGGACTGTGTTTCCCATCGAGTACAATCCACAGCGATTCAAGAACAACGTGAATCGCTTTCTCCGCACACGTGTCGCTCCTGTAGCGCTTTGGGGACTTCCCTGTAGCACGTGTGCTAGACCCATAAAAAAAAAAAAAAAAAATTTCAGCAATTTTATTTTATGAACATGAACAAGATGATCTAATATTTAGGCTCAACTTCTCCGTTTGTATTGTTCGTAATCCATTCCGAATAAGCAGAAGTTTTTGTATATGTGGTAGGATATCCATATGCTCCACATGGCACAGTTCCCCATGAAACGATACCAACAACTTCACCATCATTTTCGAGAGGACCTCCACTATCAGATGAGCAAGCGGCTTCATGGCCTCTGACAGTTCCTGAGCAAATATTTAGTTCTAAACTAAACGGGTTGAAAGATCCCATTAGCTCCTCTCAAATCGTATTGCATTCTAAAAAAAAAAATTTATGGATTAAAAACTTTGATTAATACTCCATTAAGTCTGTATAAATCACCATAGAAACTCATGAAATTGAATAAATATGGATAGCTCAAGACAATAAATGTCTCGAGACTCTCTTATTATATATTAAAGATCGCCAGCATCACCTATATTTACCTGACGAGCCGTAGTCAGAGCGAAACGCATACTGCAATAAGCATTTAAGCAGTGATCGTTTCTGAAGATGTCTAGTATCTTGGACCCTTCTTATTTTAATGTACCAGGTGTACAAGTATGAAATGCGGATTTCATACAACAGATGGTGCACCAATGCAGTTTGTGCTATAAAGATTTGACACTGTGCCATTTTGTTGTGTCATCAACAAGTATCAGACCCGCACGAGTGATAAATTGGAAAAGCGTGTGCATAGTGTTGTGTTCAATATGTCGAAATTTATACCGAACAAAGGGCATTCGCGGACAGCATTAATTGTTCTCCGATGGTGTGCGGTTTTCCAGATTTCGCTATAAGCAATGAGATATTGTAAGCTGCCCGCAAGCCATCATCGTTACTTTGAGACGTTGAAGCGAACATACTGTGCACGGTGGGTCTCTTTTCATATTTTTCCTTCAATGTTTGAAAATATTTTAAATCTTTACCTATTTTATCAGGATGACACCTTCTTAGATGATCTTCGAGCTTCGATGGTTTCATAGAGTCATTGCTCAAAACTTTGATCCATTAAAGGCATATTGGCAATCGTTTGTCTGCCTTTGATGGAAGAAAACCAAATTTCAAATAATCAACACTGTACTGTCGACATTTCTTCTTAGATTCAGCCATGTTTCGTATCAGTTACCTACCTGTAAAGAAAAAAATGTTTGTTTTAGTAATCATAAGGCGACTTTAACAGGATATGGCTATTTTAACAGAAAAAAATAGGATTAATTAATTATTGCAATGAAAAAAACCAAAATATCGGCGGCAAAACTGATTTTAATTATTAAAAGCAATAAACTGCTAAGACCCATATAGAGGTTTTCACAAAACGGCTGAACCTATTTTAATGTAATATAAAATATTTTTTAATTAATTATATTTTGATACATTTCTGCAAATTCGAGAGAAAATACTTTTAAAGAATATTTTGAAACTCCGCGATTTTAATGATTTATTTATTACTTTGATGTACGTTACGAGTGGGACATAAAGACACGTACTATTTATGAAAATATTTGTAGTCATTTAGCATTAGCAACTACGAGGGCACTGAAATATGTACAAACATGCAGGTCAATCATATATCTCTCCTTTAGTGAATCACCACAGTCGGGTAAATAAATTATTTTATAATAAAAAGTACTAAAAGTTCAATCTCTCTCGGCTTTCTGTTCTTTTATAGAAGTATCGAATAATGGCCCTGTTCAGTATTAAATTTTTATTACTTACCTACTACACGCAAACATAACAAATATAATATTATTACAATATAAAATAAAAGTACGAATAACAAATAGGCAGGTACTTACTTTTTCCGGCACTGGCAAACACTGACATCGATTCACTCACACACTTTTCTTTTCAAAATTCTGGAAACAAATGAGTAACGTTTGTCCTTGGCATTCGTATTTATATTGGTGAAGAATCAAACAAGTTCATGCAAGATTGCAAGCACAGCACAAGTCGTATTTCGTCCCTTTGCATGTCTGAACGGGTTGCGTTGCGGGCGGGCGGGCGGCGCTTTGCAAGTCTCGACGCGCGTTGTACTGAATATCGAATATGCAAGTTTTTACAAGTAACAGTGGCTGACCGTCTTAAAATACACTACTCAAAGAAATTAAGGGAGGTTTTAAAACAAGGAAATTAATGCTAAATAAACAGGCTATCTGATCCATATGCCGGCCTAACTGAAAAAATTTTTTTCAAGCCCGTGGACCAAAAAAAAAGCAAAATACAGTCGACTCTCTATTTAGTAAAAGACCAAAATGCAGTTTTACGATGGTTTCAAGTGGCCCGTACGCATCAAAACGTACCAATATGGGGAAATTTAATAAAGCAAGTCTTTTGTTTTATTAAATTTCCTGATATTGGTAGGTTTTGATGCGTACGGGCCACTTGAAACCATCGTAAAACTGCATTTTGGTCTTTCACTATATAGAGAGTCGACTGTATTTGTTAGGAATGCATGAGAACCGAACCTCCTAAAAAATTTTAGCCAAAAAATCTGAAAATTAGAATCTTAAAGCTTCAAAATGCTTTTTTTAAAGTCTCAATACGATCATTTTTCACCGAAATACAGCCTGTCAAAAATCACCCAAAAATTTGGAATAATTTTTTGCTTCCTTAATTTTTTTGAGTAGTGTATTATCTGCATACATTGATAGGTAAAGCCAAGCCAACATTTTTGTTCTTTACTATCGAAACCAGATAAATTTTCGTGGACCCCCACTTACAACTTGTCAACCCCCATTTTTTTTTTCACGCCAACGTAGACCCCCCCCGTCGAGTCTCCCGTGGATCCCTGGGGGTCCACCTGAACCACTTTAGGAATCACTGTTCTAGATGAACTTAAATTCTGTAGATAAATAGATTTCCTCAATATTTCGAAAGGTGCGGTCATTTACGCAGCGCGAAGCATAAAGACTCTCGGAGAGTTTGGAGAACGCTAAAGCATCATTTAAGCCAAAAATTCAAATTTTTAGAGTGGCATTACCCCTTAATCGTCGAAAACGAAGGAGTAGAATCATATAATGTGACATTTAACTCTCTTTGAATAACCGTAAGCATTTTTTAAAAAATGTTAAAACTTGCTTGTTTAGATGAGTACTACAAAAATACAACTAAACACACGTGTCTGAAACTTCATAGCACGCCATCTAGTAGATAACACTTATCAAACATTATTTTGTCATCTGTCAACGACTCTCGTAATGTTTTCCCCATAAAATACCATTTAAATACCGATACCAGTTAAAATACCGGCTTGTAGTGGCAAGGTAAGTACCGGGAAAATTAGTTTACCTTTTTTTTTTTACTTTAATCAGTTGACTCCTTCTCTCGTGGGGACTTATTTCATATGTATGCTTGTATGTTTTTTTTTAAACATTAGAAAACTATACTGTTTAAAAAAACTAATAAGACCTAAATTATTCATTTTTATTTTGTTAAGATAACACTAAAACGCCACTTAATTTTACTTCCTTTGAGTAAGGAAACGCTAAAGTTACCCTAAACTGTTCTACATTCAGTTTAGACAATTCATGTTTGTTTTTTATTTTATTAATTTAATTTCTGTTTACTCAAAAGATAGTCACCAAAATACTTAAAACAATGATCTTCATATTTTATTCTTGTTTAATATGTACTTGTTTCAAAAATAATCAGAATCATTTTAGTTTTTATACTTAAATAACTCTTATCCCAAGAATTTGATAAGGAACCTTTAAGTGATAAGATTGTTTGCTTACGTCATTGATGGTCTTTTATAAAAAAAGTTCTAATTCAATAAAACAAAATCAGTAGGGTACTCGGATCTGGAACAATCAAATGCAGTCTTTGCTGATAAGAATAATTACATCTTTTTAAATGAATTCTTCCTGTATATCGTATCTCCTAAGTAAACATACAATATCCCTGAGAACAGAGAATCAAACGTAAGAGATAATTAGAAGGAGGAGATTAGCATGGCTAGTAGCAATGAACTTAATGGCGACTTTTAGGCAACAGGTATATCTGTGACGGTGACTTATAAGTCATAGCTTCTTTTAACAGCGACTTAGGTCACTGCCTTACTCCGTCGGAAATCTCCGGAAATACGAAACTACTGCCGCTTAGTGATCGACAACGGCGCTTGTCACATCCAGTCAATTTTATCACCCATTTTTTCTGATATTTTGATGTATACTACTCAGTATATATCACCACTACACCAAACACTTTATTTTTGCACATGAGTGCAAAATGCACTCATGTGCAAAAATAAAGTGTTTGGTGTAGTGGTGATATATACTGAGTAGTATCATTGTGCCAAAGATTCCACATTCCCAACTTAATTTTGATGTATGTTTACTGTTATTTGACTTTTTTTTTATTAATTTTTTGAGTACTTTTGTTATTTTATTAGGTTTTTTTTATTAACATCTTTCTGTCTAAATATACGTATATAGGTATTTACCAAAGTATCTATAATATATATAAAATGCAACGTCTCTCTATCTGTCTGTTTGTCTGTCTGTCTGTCCGTTAGTGCGCTTATCACTGGAGAACCACTTATCCGATTTACTTACTTTTTTTATTAAAACATACATATGTTCTCTGGTCAGGTTATAGGCTATATTTTATTACGATAGGTAGCATAAGGAATGAGTAGTGACGTATAATAGTGAATGAAGTCGGAAAAAAGTTTGCCGCTAGCGCGTTACCTTGCAATACACAGCCTAAACCATTAATTATGGAACAATATTATGTAGCAGAGAATATCTATAATCTATAATCTACAATATATATAAAATGCAATGTCTCTCTGTCTGTCTGTCTGTCCATTATTGCGTTTATCACGCGAGAACCACTTATCCGATTTACGTGTCTTTTTTTAAATTCATACATATATTCTTTGGCCATATTATATAATAATAATAATCTATATCTATAATATATATAAAATGCAACGTCTCTCTGTCTGCCTGTCTGTCCATTAGTGCGCTTATCCCTCGAGAACCACTTATCCGATTTGCGTGATTTTTTAAATTCATACATATGTTCTCTGACCAGGTTTTAGATATATATTTTATTACATCTATAGTATATATAAAATGCAACGTATCTCTGTCTGTCTGTCTGTCTGTCCGTTAGTGAGCTTATCACTGGAGAACCACTTATCCGATTTACTTACTTTTTTTTATTAAAACATACATATGTTCTCTGGCCAGGTTATAGGCTATATTTTTATTAGGATAGGTAGCATAAAGAATGAGCAGTGACGATAATAGTGAATGAAGTCGGAAAAAAGTTTGCCGCTACCGCGTTCCCTTGCAATACACAGCCTAAACCATTAAATATGGAACAATATTATGTAGCAGAGAATATCTATAATCAATAATATATATAAATTGCAATGTCTCTCTGTCTGTCCATTAGTGCGTTTATCACGCGAGAACCACTTATCCGATTTACGTGTCTTTTATTAAATTCATACATATATAGTATTCTTGGGCCAAGTTATATAATAATAATAATAATCTATATCTATAATATGTATAAAATGCAACGTCTCTCTGTCTGTCTGTCTATCCGTTAGTGCGCTTATCCCTTGAGAACCACTTATCCGATTTACGTGATTTTTTAAATTCATACATATGTTCTCTGACCAGGTTATAGATATATATTTTATTACATCTATAATATATAAAATGCAACGTATCTCCGTCTGTCTCTCTGTTAGTGCGCTTATCACTGGAGAACCACTTATCCGATTTACCTACTTTTTTTTTTGAACATACAGTCCCTGGCCAAATTATTAGACGCACTGCAAGATTTCATGTAAAATATTAATTACCGAGTGTTATTGTACCGTTTTATTATTTTAAATTGATTTGTTTTTTATTTTTATATTATCCAATCAATTACCTATTTATTTGACATAAATAAAACAGCATTAATTTAGAAAAGCATAAGTTTATTAAGTTTTAAAGAAAAGTGAAATTAATGTTAGTAAAAGTCAATATTTAGTTGAGCCACCTTTAGCCGCTATCAAAGCTTTAATTCTGCGCGGCATGCTATCAATGCAAGATTGTACTGTCTCCTGCATTTGAGGATGATGATTCCACACATGAATAATCTTTTCTAGGAGCTGGGTTTAGTTGGTAATCACATCTTTAGCCACTTCTCTTTTCATCAGCTCCCACACATTTTCAATGGGGTTCATATCAGGGCTATTACCCGGCCAATCCAACAGAGGGATATTTTTTTCTGCCAAAAAAGCTTTAACAGACCGAGCAGTGTGGCAGGGAGCTCCATCTTGCATGAAAGTGAATGGTTCCCCATTTGGAAACCATTCTCCGAGCTGCGGAATCAACCGATTTTGTAATACTTCTTTGTACTGATCTTGCCTCATTATTCCTTTGACGACGTACAGACGTCCAGTGCCCTTGCCGCTGATGACTGACCAAATCATCACTTTGGTGGGATGTTTAACCGTCGGGACGACACAATCAGGATGAAACTTTTCTCCATGACGACGACGCACATACTGAGCTTTATTCTGCAAAATTTCGAATGTGCTTTCGTCACTGAAGCAGACCTGTCAAAAATAGGAAAAATATATAAAACTTCCATGTTTATTTGCTTTATTTAACTGAAAATGATAATAATGTATCAATTATTGATTAAATTGCTGTATCTTACCGATCTCCAGAAGTCCACATCTTTGTCTTGCCATTGTTTGGCCCACTTCAGGCGCTTTGCTTTCATTGCAGCTGTTAACTTGGGCTTCCTGGCGGGGCGACAGGCCTTAAAATCTAATTCTTGTCGAGTTGTGATTTTATTACCTTTGTGGTAGCAAATCTGTTTTCTACAAAAATTTTCTTCAAACATCTCTCTGACCGTGGAAAGAAAATTGGTTTTCTACTGCATCTTTTCTTTCTTTTCGGGCTTAATTCCTTCCCTGACTCAATTTTCTTTTTTATGCGTCGTACACTAGCTTCAGAAACCTCCAATCTTCGTGATATTTCTCGGTTTGTAAATGTTTTCGCAATCACAAGGGCCTTCACTTCAGCTTTTTTACGTGGTGAAAGATCGCCTTTTCTACCCATAATGAAAATAGTCCAATTACTTTTTTAAAACACTGCATACAAAATAAACTAATAACTGAGTAGTATAAAACTGTTAAACAAACAATCACAGTCCATAAAGCCACAGAAACACGTCCGTACCTGACTCGATTCCGATCGCGACTGATACAGGTTTGTACTTGTTTACGTTCATGTATCACTTTGTCAACACAGTGTTGCCATATGTTAAAAATAAATACAAATATGTAGTCTACAACAATTCTTTTAAATAAAAATCAATAATATTGTAGTTTAAATATACCATTATTGCATAAAAACTCTTAAGAAACATAAAATTACTAAAAAAAATACAGTGCGTCTAATAATTTGGCCAGGGACTGTACATATGTTCTCTGGCCAGGTTACAGGCTATATTTTATTACGTTAGGTAACATGAGGAATAAGCAGTGACGATAATAGTGAATCAAATCGGAAAAAAGTTTGCCGCTAGCGCGTTCTCTTGCAATACACTGCCTAAACCACTAAATATGGAACAATATCATGTAGCAAAGGATATCTATAAAATATATAAAATGCAACGTCTCTCTATCTGTCTGTCCGCTTATCACTCGAGAACCACTTATCCGATTTACGTGGTTTTTTTTTTAATTCATACATTTGTTCTCTGGCCAGGATATCTATAATCTTTTATCTATAATATATATATAAAATGCTTTTTTTTTAAAACATATATATGTTCTCTGGCCAGGTTATCTATCTATAATATATTTAAAATGCAACGTCTCTCTGTCTGTTTGTCTGTCCGTTAGTACGTTACGTGTTTTTTTTTTAAACATACATATGTTCTCTGGCCAGGTTATAGGATATATTTTATTGCGTTAGGCAACATAAAGAATAAGCGGAAAAAAGGGTATCGTTAGCGCGATCTCTTGCAATACACTGCATAAACCATTAAATATAGAACAATATCATGTTGCAAAGAATATAATATATATAAAATGCAACGTCTTTCTGTCTGTCTGTTAGTGCGCTTATCACTTGAGAACTTCTTATCGGATTTACGTGTTTTTTATAAATTTATACATATGTTCTATATAATTCGATATAAGCCTAGATAATGGGAGATAAGGTGAGATAATGGGAGATAAGTATAAATAATGGAAGATAAGGAGAAATAATGGGAGATAAGCAGAGATAAGTCTAGATAATGGGAGATAAGGAGAAATAATGGGAGATAAGGAGAAATATTGGGAGATAGGTCGAGATAAGCCTAGATAATGGGAAATAAGGTGAGATAATGGGAGATGAGGAGAAATAATGGGAGATGAGCAGAGATAAGCCTAGATATTGGAAATTACGTAGAGATAATGGGAGATAAGGAGAAATAATAGGAGATAAGGCGAAATAATGGCAGATATTTGATTACGTTTGGAAACATAAGGAATAAGCAGTGACGATAATAGTGAACCAAGTTCACACGAGCGGAGCCGCGGGCATGGCTAGTAAATTTATACAACACAATTTTACTTTGTAGTTATTCGAGCTAATAGCGTTTTGCCGTCATATGGCAACGCGACAGTCTAAAATCGTGTATCGGTGAGTCGTCGTCCGACTGCGAGCGTTGCTTGTAACAAGACGATAGATGGCGTGGCCGTTCATTGAGTTCAGGTCGGGCGGATCTGCGACATTTGCGTACGCCACGAATATTTGAAACAGCGACTAGAGTCACTGCTTTGCGAAGAATTAGGTCGCAGGTATTACCTATGACTATCTAAGTTACAGGTAAAAGTCACACATATGATAATATCGCTCACCTCTAATGGTTAGCATTTAGAAAACTGAAGGACACAATGACAAATAAAAATATTTCAGTGCGACTTCGTTCCCGTCTGTTCGATCAATCTACTCATGGTGTGCAAAGTCCAGAGACTTATGAAGAAAAAACAACCAGATTTGGTGAATACGGAGGACGAGGATGCAATTCAAGGCCCAATTGGTTCAATTTCACCATCGATTTTGTGGAGTTGTAAAGCTGGTGCATTATCTGGGTGAAATAATACTTTTTTCTTCGATAAATGCTGCCTTTTCTCCTGATTTCACCATTCAAACCGTCTAATAAACCAACGTAATAGTTCCGGTTCCATCCCAAAAAATACTTGCCAAATGTTTGCATTTTTGGACGCTTCGGTCGGCTTTCATGCGGTCCCAGATACTTCGTGGACTGTCTGTCGGACTCGTGTAGAAGTAAATACATGTTTCGCCCATTGTTACGAATCGACGTAAAAACCCCTTTGGATTACGCCAAAACAGTGCCAAACAGTGTTCTGAATCTTCGACAAATTGCTGTTTCTGATGAATCGTGAGAATGAGCGGCACCCATCGGCCACATATCTTTTTCATGTGCAAATATTCAAGCAAAATATGCCTTAAGCATTCTGTTAATATTTTCAGGATGTCAGCTATCGCTTTTATTATTACTTTGCGGTCATTTAGAAAAATAAGGTGGATTTTTTTGTAGTGACTAACTCGTTTGGACGTCCGGACCGTGGTACACTATAAATGTTTGTACGATCGCATTTAAGTTCATTAAATCATCAATATATGGTTGCTCTCGACGGAGCAAAAGCAATGTTTAATCACACACACGAAAATCTTTTTGTTCCATTGTTTTCCAAAAATTAAAAGTAGCGTCACTCAAACAACTGTAACTCCCAAACTAATAGACGAAATACCATGAAAATTTTTCATAGATCTTGAGTTGGCACTAACTAAAAATCCTATGTTTTTTTTTTGTTTGTGCTACGATCTCTTGGAAAATCTCGGGACTTTTTACTCTTTGAGTAAGTTAGACGTATTTGGAACAACTCAATTGAACATTCTGGAGAATTTCAAGCGGTTTCACCAAACATATTTAAGGCATTCGACCGTATTTGGCATGATGGATTGTCGGCTAAATTATGCTCTTACGAAATGTTTGATAGGTTTTGTTCATAGCTCCTGAGTCACCTCAGGTAACATCCTAAACGAGTAGCAGTTGACGAATTTTTCTCCAATACCTTCACTGTCAATATCGGTATGCCCAAAGCTATACTGTCTCCTACTCTCTTTACCGCCTTTTCAGTTACGATCTGCTGCAAATTACTAGAAATCCAATCTATAGCTTGGCCGACATCAGTACGATTATTTCTTCCATAAGAAGGCCGATTTAAAGAAGGTTGATTTATACATTTATCTTATTTATTATTATTTTTCTTATGGGTCTAGCACACGTGCTACAAGGAAGTCAGAGGTAAAATTTGTGCCTCCGGGAGGCAAAAATTTACCTCCTCCTCCGCCTCCTCCCTGCATTCCCACAAATACACTACTCATGTTGTCCTTGTAAAACATACGTGGCTTGGTTTGGCTTTGGTTTTTGTGTTTCTCTCTCATCTGTGTCGGTTGTGTTTGGGATTGATTTGGGTGAGTTCAGGCGGTGAGTAATTTTTTTCTTAGGTTTGTCAGGCTTTAGGATTTTATTATAGCAACGCATGACTTGTTCGTTGATTTTCATAGAAAGTGTTCGATGGATGTAGCCTGCGTAATTCCTCCTAGAGCGGTGTATGCTATTAATATACGCCGTCCTATTACATCGCATTCGTATGAGGTTCGGCTTGTTATTCCTCGTACAACACTTTTCAAGCAGTCGCAGCACGGAGAACATCATCCCTTACTTACCGCACAACTAACAGTCATGCAAGACCAACGCGAATCGCTTTTTCCGCACACGCGTCGCCCCTGTAGTGCTTTAGGGATTTCTCTGTAGCGCGTGTGCTACGCCCATAAAAAAACCAAAAAGAGTGACAGACACGAAGATAAAATAAGTTACGGGATAAAAATTAATTATTTAGTGTAAGAATAACGTTAATTAATATGTAAGATAGAGAATTGCTACAATTTATTTCTTCAGTAATAATATATGAACATGAACAAAATGATCTAATATTTAGGCTTAACTTCTCCGTTTGTACTGTTCGTAATCCATTCAGAATAAGCAGAAGTTTTTGCATATGTGGTAGGATATCCGTTTACTCCACATGGAACAGCTCCCCATGAAACAACACCAACAACTTCACCATCATTTTCGAGAGGACCGCCACTATCAGATGAGCAAGCGGCTTCGTGGCCTTTGACAGTTCCTGAGCAAACATTTAGTTCTACACTAAACGGATTGAAAGATCCCATTAGCTGTTGCCAAATCGCATTGCATTCTAAAAAAAAATATATATGTATATGGATTAAAAGCCTTGATTAATTCTCCATTTTGTCTGAGCAAATCACCAATTAAGAAACTCATGAAATGACGGACAAACACTTATTATCTTAGGTTATCTGTATTGTTAATTGAACAAATACGGATAGCCCAAGATAATAAACATCTTGGAACTATCTTATTATACTCAAATGCCAATTCACCATGCGCTTTACTCTGATTAGAGGTTGTCAGCCCCTCCTATACTTGGTAAGATACAACGAATTGTATTAAATACGCATACCTATTACCAGGTGTACAAGTATGAAATGCGGTTTTTTTTTTCTAAAAAAACATGTTAAAATTTGGAAGAATGATAAAAAGTGCTTTATTCAAAGTATGCTCCATCGCTTGTTATACATTTTTCCCATCTTTCGGGAAATTTGTGAATTCCACGCCAGTAAAAATCTTCCCCTTTTGCTGCGAACCGTTCATGGAGTCATTTTTTCACATATTCGTACGATCCAAAGCACTGCTCAGCAAGTGCGTGACCCATCGATGGAAACAAGTGACAATCGAAAGGAGCTAAGTTTGGGAGGAAGCCGCATGGGGTAAAACTTCCCAGCCAAGTGCTTCCAACGTGTCGCGAACTGGTTTTGCCGTTTGTGATGGAGCATTGTCATGAAGAAAAATGACTTTGTGTTTCCTCTTTCGGTATTCTGGCCTTTTTTCAAGCAGCGAACGGTTCAAATCGGTCAATTATTGTTGGTAACGTTTAGTATTAACCGTTTCCTCAGGTTTTAACAGCTCATAATAGACCACGCCACTCTGGTCCCACCAAACATCGTCCTTCTGCCAAAGTGATTCGGTCTTGCGGTCGATGTGGATGGTGCGCCTGGGTCTACCCATTATTTTTTGCGCTTGGGATTCTCAAAATAAATCCACTTTTCATCCCCTATAACTATACGATGCAAAAACGACTTCCTCTTGTACCGAGCGAGCAAAATGTCACACGTGTTTTTGCGCTTTTCCATTTGCCTGTAGTTCAACTCATGTGGCACCCATCTACCGGACTTCTGAATCTTTCCCATCTCTCGTAGACGATTGGAAACAGCTTGTTGACTAATGCCCAATTGCTCCGCGAGTTATTTTTGTATTTGCGAATCATCTTCGTCCAACAATGCTTATCATTCCACATATTCGTATTTTTTTGGCGGTTTTCCACGTTACTTGTCTGCGACATCGAAGTCACCACTTTTGAAACGCTGAAACCATCGTTCACACGTATCTTGCGATGGAGCATGTTCACCATAAGCTTCTCGAAGTAATCGGTATGATTCAACAGCAGTTTTCTTCAAAAGAAAAAAACAAAAAATTATTGCTGTTCGCGAATGCTCTTTGTTCGGTATAAATTTCGACATATTGAGCAAAACAACACAACACTAGGCACACACTTTTCCAATTTATCAGTCGTGCGCGTCTGACACTTGTTGATGAGAGAACAAAATAGCGCAGTGTCAAATCTTTATAGCACAAACTACATTGGTGCACCATCTGTTGTCTGAAATCCGCATTTCATACTTGTACACCTGGTACTCCATCGAAAGCTGACACAGCAGCTTTCGAGCCGACAGAGTGGCTGAAACAGTCAACGCTGTGTCAGCTTTCGATGAAGTAATAAGTATGCATATTTAATACAATTCGTTGTATCTTATCATCGTGTTCCGTAACTTCTGGGATAAGTACCAGTAAATTATGTTCTCTTGTTTGTCAACCCTTGCCTGACTGACGAGTCGTGATACGGCAAAACGCGTCTCAGGATGGATTTGACGAATAAGAGAACAGTTGGTAAACTGCTGAAATATGGACTTCGCCCATTTTCAGTTGTTTTACATTAACCTCCTATATTTACCTGACGAGTCACACTCAGAGCGAAACGCATACTGCATAAGCATTTAAGTAGTGATCGTTTTTGAAGATGTATAGTATCTTGGACCCTTCCTATTTTAATGTATTAGGAAAAGTCGATCAACTTCTTGTCTAGAAAGGTACTGGTTCTACTCCTGTAAAAAAGTTATTAGTTTTCAGCTTCAGTTAACTATAAACTTACCATCCTCAGGAATAATTGGTAAGTCAGCATACTGAAGATTATTTGGAATCTCTCCACCAGTTTCCAATAGTCCCCATCCTGATAATGTAGCATTACCACGTGATATACGACCTTGCGGTGGAATAGGGATAGGTTGCACGTTAATTCCAAATTCAAGTGGAGAATCTAAACGAAGCACGGCTATGTCATTGGGAGCTACGGCACCTGGACTAAATAAGGAAAAAACATGAAAAAAGTTTGGTGTTATTATAAACACTTATAGTCCAAGATCTTTTGCAAGCTTGTCATTGTGTAATAAAAGTATAAGTATACCTGTAAAGCGACAAGGAATACTTGCCTTGGATAATCTGGATGGTTAATAATTTGTTGAATAGATTTAATTTGTTGTCCAGGTATATTTGTATCGTTTAATAATAATATTCCAGCTACAACTCTGAGTTGGGCAGGAGTAAATGAGATCGTGCAGTGCGCTGCGGTAAGGATCCAGCTGAAATAAGAATCCAAATTTATGGATTATATACAGTAACAGGCAGTAAGTATGCGACATAAAACATTTTTCTTTGTTACTAAAAAGTGAATTTATAGATGGATTCCGCGTCACTTGAAACCCAAGGGATGATTTTGCAGTGCAGATTGTCATTTGTCGTTTGGTGGGAAATTTGAATTTTTTAAAAATTAAGGTTCAAAAGTCACTATGTTGGTTAAAATATCGAAAATATACCGTCAGTCCAAAAAGTCTCCATACACCATCTGCTTTCTATACTATTTTTCTGTTATGTCTAACCAATTAATTGAAACTCTGAGAAAACATGTTTAAATTAATATTTGAAACTAAATCAACGAGGATTAGTATTAAAAACAACAACTACGGAACATAAAAATTTAAATACAATTAATGTCAAAAAAGTCTTCATACACTCAAGAACTGCATTGAAAAAAAAACACGTTATAATCAGCCGCATTTTATCAAGCTGTCTATTGCTCGCTAAACTAAAAACAAATGAATAATAATCAGTCATTTACTGCTAATAATTTTGTAGTGGGTTTTCAAAGTAGTATTAATAACCGGTCAAGTGCAAGTTGAACTTGCGCAATTAGTGTTCCGTACGTTGATTGCTTTTCAAATAAAAAATTTTGTTACAGAGGTATAAAATGATCAGTGACTTCACAAAACACACCCCAAATGAGTTTTCAACAAAGTTTGTTTCCAATCTTTACTGAAATCTGATGACCTTGAAATTTTTGTTTTTTTTTTTATATACCAGATAAATCACTAAAGGTAATGCACTCGTGATAATTTTCGTTCAATCTACACCCCGTGAAGAATATTCCAGAATTTTTTCAAAATTTTTTGATAAGTACTTTTCGAGATAAGGCGCGTGGACAGCGATTTTTCGCGATTTTTTAAAAATAATACAAAGAAAAGTGCGCGCAAGTATTACATTATATATATATTTTTTACTCGTGTTTTCATAAGCTTTCATTTGACACCACACTCGATTACCTAGTAAAAAAAAAATTTTTTCACGTCCTATTTCATCCCCCAAAACTAACCCCTTAAGGCAAAATTTAACTTTCAAAACTACATGGCTCTGATGAGGCCATCAATTCCTATATTATTACCAAATTTCAACTTTCTACGACAATTAGTTTCGGAGAAAATCGGGTGTGACAGACAGACAGACGGACAGACGGACAGACGGACAGACGGACAGACGGACAGATAGACGGACAGACACCGAAGTGATCTTATAAGTGTTCCTTACGGAACACTAAAAACGAGCAAGAAAAATTGTCAAATTCCATTTCAAGTTCGAAAGATCATAGATTAGCGCACTAATGGACAGACAGGCAGAGAGACAGGCAGACAGACAGACAGAGCGACGTTGCATTTTATATATATTCTAGATAGAAGATTATAGGTAACCTGGCCAGAGAACAAATGTATGGATTAAAAAAGAAACACGTAAATCGAATAAGTGGTTCTCGAGTGATAAGCGCACTAACGGATAGACAGACAGGCAGAGAGACGTTGCATTTTATATATATCATATTCTTTGCTACATGATATTGTTCCATATTTAATGCTTTAGGCAGTGTATTGCAAGAGAACGCGCTAACGGCAAACTTTTCTCCGACTTGATTCACTATTATCGTCACTGCTTATTCCTTATGTCACCTAACGTAATAAAATATATCTTATAACCTGGCCAGAGAACACATGTATGTTTAAAAAAAAGCACGTAAATCGGATAACTGATTCTCCAGTGATAAGCGCACTACTAACGGACAGACAGACAAACCGAGCATTTTATATATTAGAGATATTCTTTGCTACATTATATTGTTCCATATTTAATGGTTTAGCATGTTCAAAAAAAAGCACGTAAATCGGATAAGTGGTTCTCCAGTGATAAGCGGACAAACAGACAGAGAGACGTTGCATTTTTTATGTATTATAGATATCCTTTGCTACATGATATTGTTCCATATTTAGTGGTTTAGGCAGTGTATTGCAAGAGACCGCACCGCGTTAGCGGCAAATTTTTTCCTATTTGTATCACTATTATCGTCACTGCTTATTCCTCATGTTACCTAACGTAAAAAAAATACAGTTTATAACCTGGCCAGAGAACATATGTATGTTTTAAAAAAAAGTACGTAAATCGGATAAGTGGTTTGCCAGTGATAAGCGCACTAACGGACAGACAGACAGACAAACAGAGAGACGTTGCATTTTATATATATTATAGATATAGATTATTATTATTATTATATGACCTGGCCAAGTGGATAAGTGGTTCTTGCGTGATAAACCCACTAATGGACAAACAGACAGAGAGAGAGAGAGAGAGAGAAATATTGCATTTTATATATACTATAGATTATAGATATTCTCTGCTACATAATATTGTTCCATATTTAATGGTTTAGGCTGTGTATTGCAAGAGAACGCGCTAGCAGCAGACTGTTTTCCTACTTCATTCACTGTTATTGTCACTGCTCATTCCTTATGCCCTATTGGAATAAAATATAGCCTGTAACCTGGCCAGAGAACATGTGTATGTTTTAAAAAAAAAGTGCGTAAATAGGATAAGTGGTTCTCCAGTGATAAGCGTACTAACAGACAGACAGACAGACAGAGATACGTTGCATTTTATATATATATTATAGATGTAATAAAATATATATTTATAATCTGGTCAGAGAGCATATGTATGAATTTAAAAAATCACGTAAATCGGATAAGTGGTTCTCAAGAGATAAGTGCACTAATGGACAGACAGACAGACAGAGAGACGTTGAATTTTATATATATTATAGATATAGATTATTATTATTATTATATAATCTGGCCAAAGAATATATGTATGAATTTAAAAGAAGACACGTATATCGGATAAGTGGTTCTCGCGTGATAAACGCACTAAGGGATAGACAGACAGACAGAGAGACAATGCATTATATATATATTATAGATTATAGATATTCTCTGCTACATAATATTGTTCCATATTTAATGGTTTAGGCTGTGTATTGCAAGGGAACGCGCTAGCAGCAAATTTTTTTCTGACTTAATTCACTCTTAGTATCATTGCTCATTCCTTATGCTACCTATTGTAATAAAATATAGCCTGTAACCTGGCCAGAGAACATATGTATGTTTCAAAAAAAAAAGTATGTAAATCGGATAAGTGGTTCTCCAGTGATAAGCGCACTAACAGACAGACAGAGAGACGTTGCATTTTATATATATTATAGATGTAGATTCAGAACATATAAAGATGTCTGAAATAAGAGTTTTATACCATAATTTTAATTTCGATTATTAGTTTTACATTATTTATTAAAATGTATTTTTTCACTTTCAGTGTTTTCTGGCAAATTTAAGTTTGTTTTCTGAAAAAAAACCTCACGGTGGATGTCTATTTTATGATTTTTTTGGATTCAGCATAAAAAAAATACGTAAGAAAACACGTGCCTCACTTAAAAGTCAGAGTTTTTTTTGTATATCTGTGTTCCAAGTGATGCAGAATCCATCTATAAACAAACTCATTTTTCTTGGAAATTTAATAATAAAGAAAAGTCGCACACTTTCTGCTTGTCACTGTATATTGCATATTTGCATATATTGAAATAGATGACTTCTCGGGTCAGCAGCAGTGTATCATATCTAATACTTGTTTTTTCTTTTAATTTGAATTTCGATTTCACCGAATAATGGAATTGCGCTTGTTTTCTAATAATGCAATACTAAATTTCGGAAATACTAGGAACAGAAAGCATCGCATGGAAGCAGATGAGTTTCTGCAGTGTAATCAGACATAAAATTAGTGCGATGTTTTATTTTGTGCAAAATTATTGCTGGAATACAATGGTGATTACACAGCCCCACAAAAAAAAAAGTGGGGTATACTTTTGATGTGATATATCAGATCCGTAGTATTTTTGCCCGCTGATCACGAATCTGACGTCAGAATATCGCCATCACATCTCAATTTTTTTCTAACCTCAAAAAATAGGTAAAAATTAGTAAAAATTAAGAAAAATATACTCCTAAAAAATTGATTCAAGCTTTTTCATGAATCCAAAGATGTATTAATATGTATTCGGACACGCTAAGCTAATATTCATCGGTTGGATTGAGCCATACAGTTCTGTTTTCTTTCTAACCTCAATAAATCAGACAGATATAGTGCTTCTCGAATGCAAAAACGAATTCAAATTAAAATTCAACCGATCCTTACCAAATTTGGTACACGGGGATTTTTTGGGTCGCTGATCACGAATCTGAGGTTGGATTTGCAAAATTCAAGATGGCAGATGTTTTCGCGCTATTTTGAACGCCGAGAAAATTCATCGGTCGATTTTTATTCTTCTACCTGCATCTAGGGCACCTCCACGTGGTGACGGTGGGCAACGGTGTTACTCCACTAGCCGGCAGAGTCCCTGGATAACGGCTTAGATGCCGTCATGGCAGGTAGAAGAAAGAGAATTACGATGCAGGGACTCGGAAACCCAGTATCGGCGGTTGGTCAGGGTGGGAAAGCAGGCCCGCAGCCGTCGTCATCCAGCGACCGTAGCTCTTCATGTGTGGGTGACTTGGCTCATGTAGAGTATAATGCTACAAGAAAACGGTCTCACGGTACAAGGACTTTTCATAAGTGCGATAAAAACAGTGATTCATTTTGTTATATTTGCTGTCAACACGTATTGAGTAAAATGGGGTCACCGATAAACGGATAAGATTAAAACCTTATATAAGGATTGTTTTAACATTGAAATACAGCACCAGGATACAGATTGGGTTCCCCACATCATTTGCAGTTCTTGCAAAATAATGTTGTACATCAATAAGAAGGCGATTAAATATTCCAGACCAGCAATATGGAATAGACCATACAGTGAAAATGATTGCTACTTTTGTATGAATGTTGTATCTAGGCATAACCGAAAAAATAAAAGCACTATTACTTATAACGATGTTTCGACAGTAACAAGACCAACTAAACTAATTCCGCCTCCTGAACCACTTGATGCTGATGTTATGGAAACAAATGATTTCACTTTATCAGTTCATGCCGAAAACATTGAGACTGTCGAAAAAGATTCAAACATTGTTACTAATGAATGTTCTAGTAACAACCTATCATATACTAGTGACACATAAAGAATTTCTACCATACAACCGTAAACCAGAACCAATACTCGTATCACAGTCAGAACTTAGTGATCTAGTCAGAGATTTAGGCTTATCCAAAGATGGTTCAGAGCATCTTGCTTCCTTTTTAAAGAAAATACATTTACTTAAGCCAGAAGCTACGATTTCTTATTATAGAAACAGAGGTGAAGAATTTCGAAAATATTTCACAATGGACGAGGAATTGTCACTTTCATATTGTACCGATGTAAAAGGTCTAATGGATGAATTTCAAAATAACTCATACGATCCTGAAGAATGGAGACTGTTCATTGATTCTTCTAAACGGAGCATTAAGGCAGTTTTGCTGCATAATACCAACGTTTACGCTCCCATTCCGATTGCTCATTCCACAGTTATGGAAGAGCAATATGAAAAAATGAAGCAGCTTTTGAAAAAAATAAAATATGCTGATCATAACTGGAAAATTTGTGGAGATCTGAAAATTGTAACAATATTGCTTGGCCAACAGTCAGGGTTTACACTTTATCCCTGTTATAAATGTCTGTGGAATAGCAGAGATAGGGAACGTCATTATAAGAAAAAAATTTGGCCAACAAGAGAATCGTTCACTCCTGGTGAAAATAATATATTGTTTCCACCATTGGTAGATCCAGGAAAAGTTCTTATTCCCCCGCTTCACATTAAGCTTGGACTTATGAAGCAATTCACGAGAGCATTAGATACAAACGGCCCATGTTTCAAATATTTGCATAAAAAATTTCCGAAATTTTCTGAAGCTAAAATTAAGGCAGGCGTATTTGACGGGCCACAAATAAGAAAATTGTTTCAAGATTCATTATTTGTTACTAAAATGAATAAAGTTGAAAAAGCTGCTTGGCTTAGTTTTAAAGAAGTCGCAACAAACTTTTTGGGAAATAATAAAAGTCCTAAGTACAAAGAAATAGTCGAGAAAATGGTAAAAAATTTTCAAACATTAGGTTGCTTAATGAATCTAAAATTACATTTCCTGGACTCCCACATCGATGATTTCCCAGATAATCTTGGTGACTACAGTGAGGAGCAAGGGGAACGTTTTCACCAAGATCTGAAAATCATAGAAAATCGGTATCAAGGACGATGGGATGACCATATGCTAGCAGATTATTGCTGGTCGCTAAAAATAGAAACAAGTCCTCAAAAACGTTTGGGCAGAAAGCCTTTGAATAGGTCACTCGCGGAAAAAAGAACAAGATACAGCCAAAAAAAGGAAAGTTAGGCGCGAGTCTAATCTTCGCAATTCTAGGGCTTAAGGGTCTACTATTTGAGAGTATATGGTTTAAAAGTCCTGGTTTTGAGTTTATTGGGTCTCATTTTTAAAGTTACAGGGTTATCGAGGTCTATTTTTTGAGGTTACAGGGTGTGGGAGTCTAAGGTTTAAGGGTTTAGGGTTTAAGAGTATCAGGTTTGAGGATTCCCCAACTGTATACCAAATTTGGTAGGAATCGGTTGGTTTTCAAAAATTTTGTCCGCTATCTTGGATCCGCCATTTTGAATTTTGCAAATCCGACCTCAGATTCATGATCAGCAACCCAAAAAACCCCCGTGTACCAAATTTGGTAAGAATCGGTTGAATTTTAATTTGAATTCGTTTTTGCATTCGAGAAGCACTATATCTGTCTGATTTATTGAGGTTAGAAAGAAAACAGAACTGTATGGCTTAATCCAACCGATGAATATTAGCTTAGCGTGTCCGAATACATATTAATACATCTTTGGATTCATGAAAAAGCTTGAATCAATTTTTTAGGAGTATATTTTTGTTAATTTTTGACTAATTTTTACCTATTTTTTGAGGTTAGAAAAAAATTGAGATGTGATGGCGATATTCTGACGTCAGATTCGTGATCAGCGGGCAAAAATACTACGGATCTGATATATCGCATCAAAAGTATACCCCACTTTTTTTTTGTGGGGCTGTGTTATTGAACGTTGACAAGTCACATGTTTGCATTTTTTATCTAAAAAGCCATCTAAATTTAGAAAAAGATCACTGTATAATTTTTATTTCTATTCCACTTTAACTAATAATAAATTAACTTAGTATTATATACTTTAATATTTAATTAAAAGAAAGAAAGTTTTTGTTGTATGAATTCAGAGGACACTCATTTATGAACAAATATTGCTGTGTTTATTATAATTACAGATTTTGCTATAATCTTACTTTGAAGAGATAATAGAACCTCCACAATTGTGTAAGTAACCGTCGCTAGTGTTCACCTGAAGAGAAATTTGATAAGGAAGCTGGTTTCTAGCAGCATCTTGTCCGTCAACAATTTTTAATGGAGGAATGTGAGCCTGAAAGGTGCCATTTACTAAAAAAAAGAAGTGTATTAAAAACGAATTGTTCATTTTCTATAAATTTTAAAATTAAGTTTTATATTGAAGAGAAAGAGAACGATGAGTTACTTTTCGCTATTGTTACATACGACGAGAGATAGATAGATAGATAGATAGATAGACAGATAGATAGATATTTAGGGTTTTGAGCGCATCAACATATAGGTTATTTAGCGTCCCAGTATGTTAGTTAGTTGTGACTAATTTTGAAGTTATTCCATAAGATTGACTTCTCTCAAAAATTTTCTGATGTTGTCTTTATTATTCTCATAGGAATTGATGACATTGTCTAGATTGGAGGATATGTTGAGTGAAGTTCTCAAGTTTTGAAAATGTGCTGCCTCAAAGACGTGTTTTACAGTGAAGGGGCTCATGCAGATGGAGCTTGTTGGCTGACGTTCACCTTTTAACAAATGAGCGTGTGTGCCATAGGTATGTCCAATGATTAATCTACAACTAGTTACGTTATCCTTTCTGTCCACGTTGTAAGAGTGAATGGGAGGGTAGACATTGGGTTTAATCGTTTGTTGTTGGAGGTTCTATTAAGATCCTCGTACGAGGCAGGAGGTAACGGAATGAATTCTTATGAACTCTCAACTTTCAAAAAAAAAGTGAACTCAGTCGTTTTCTGGAAAGTTGTTGCCGATTGTTTTTTGCGACGGAATTTTGTTTATCGAATATATGAAAAACATCACCAGCCCAATCTCGTCCACTACTGAAGACAGACCTCCTGCACAATCCTTTACTGATCACGATCATGTGTCATCTTCATCCAGTCCCTCCGAATGCGCCTTATGTCGTTCATCCATCTAGTGGAAGGTCGTACTCCATTTCGGAGAACACCTTCTATGAGTCTTCATTCAATAATCCTCCTCATCCATCGTTCAGGGCTCATTCTCGCTACTTGTCTAGCCCAATTCAACTTTAACATAGCGACATAGTATCATCTTACCACACTGCTAGTTACACTGGAAACCTACTTCTATCTTGATGGAATCTTACAGAGGTAGTGACGTTTTAACAGACGTTGGTGATTAATGCCGAGTATCGATGGCCCATTCTACTTTGGGCGGATGCTCTTGACATGACTTACTTCCGTTCTTCCTCTTACTACTTCATTTGATCCTTCAACCAGCCATTGCGCATTCTATAGCCCTTTAAGCTACATCAATTTTTTTTAGTTTTCTTCGTAAGGGTCAAGGTTGCAGTGTTGTAATATATGGCATTGGTATAACAACTAAAGACGAAACGAAAAGAATCGTATTTTTAGAAGTTACCAATAGTGTTCTTCGTATTTGCTGAACCATCCCAAGACATGTTTCGCCGTATCACGGCTCATCAGCTGGGCTAGGTTCAGCAAATACGAGAACACATTTTTAGTCCTGTGAACCTGTGAATTCACCAAGTTGCAACATACACCCTAAAGAGTTGATTGATTGGTCCGTTACTTTGTGACAGTACATTTTAACAATAAAAACTACTTAATTACTTTGTTAACTGTCACTAAACATATTTGTAAAGATTTTACAATTGCGTTATCGCGATTTCGTAGTACAACTACATTGTCAAACGCTTAACTAAGACTAAAACAGATGTTCGGTATTTTATGTTTATGTGATGAACATATGTGGGTCTATTATGTGTTAAAACAGTTGGAACAGAATGGAATTTGCTACGTCTAATTAACTATTCAGTAAATTTATATTATGGTCCTTTGAATGTCTGTAAATTTCTATGAATTCTAAGAAATTGAGTTTTGACCCTTTAGGTGCCGTATGGAGTATTTGTAAACAACTGATATTGGGAAAAGTATGGCCTGTTTCTAAGAAATGTTTGGCAAAGTGTGATTTTTCATTTTTTAGCCTATAAGAGGCATTGTGTTCTGCGAATCTTGTTTTGAAATTCCGTCCCGTTTGGCCTACGTAACAGCTATTGCATTCTTGACAATTAAGTTTATAAATTACTGATTTATTGTGTTTATTAGTTTTATCTTTGGCATTGAAAAATATATTGGATAATTTTTGAGCGGGTTTTAAAGCAATTCTTGTTTTTTCGGCCGTGAGAACTTGAAATATTTTATCCGAGATGGGACCAAAATATTATTACCAGGTGTACAAGTATGAAATGCGGCTTTCAGACAACAGATGGTGCACCAATGCAGTTTGGGCTATAAAGATTTGACACTGCGCCATTTTATTGTGTCATCAACAAGTGTCAGACGCGCACGAGTGATAAATTGGAAAAGTGTGTGCATAGTGTTGTGTTCAATATGTCGAAATTTATACCGAACAAAGAGCATTCGCGGACAGCATTAATTTTTTGTTTTTATTTGAAGAAAACTACTGTTGAATCATACCGATTACTTCGAGAAGCTTATGGTGAACATGCTCCATCACAAGATACGTGTGAACGATGGTTTCGGCGTTTCAAAAGTGGTAACTTCGATGTTGCAGACAAGTAACGTGGTAAACTGCCAAAAAAATACGAAGATGTGGAATGGTAAACATTATTGGACGAAGATGATTCGCAAACACAAAAACAACTCGCCCAGTAATTGGGCGTTAGTCAACAAGCTGTTTCCAATCGGCTACGAGAGATGGAAAAGATTCAGAAGACCGGTAGATGGGTACCACATGAGTTGAACGACAGGCAAATGGATGGGAAAAGCACAAAAACACGTGTGACATTTGGCTCGCTGGGTACAAAAGGAAGCCGTTTTAGTTACATGGAATGAAAAGTGGATTTATTTTGAGAATTCCAAGCGCAAAAAATCATGGATAGACCCAGGCACACCATCCACATCGACCGCAAAACCAAATCGCTTTGACAGAAAGACGATGCTCTGGGTTTGGTGGGACCAGAGGGGCGTGGTCTATTATGAGCTGTTAAAACCTGGGGAAACGGTTAATACTAAACCTTACCAACAACAATTAATCGATTTGAACCGTTGGTTGCTTGAAAAAAGGCCAGAATACCGAAAGAGGCAACATAAAGTCATTTTTCTTCATGACAATGCTCCATCACATACGGCAAAATCAGTTCGCGACACGTTGGAAGCACTCAGCTGGGAAGTTCTCTCCTATGCGGCTTACTCACCAGACTTGGCTCCTTCCGATTACCACTTGTTTGCATCGATGGGTCACGCACTTGCTGAGCAGCGCTTTGGTTCGTACGAAGATGTGAAAAAATGGCTCGATGAATGGTTCGCAGCAAAAGGGAAAGATTTTTACTGGCGTGTTATTCACAAATTTCCCGAAAGATGGAAAAAAATGTATAACAAGCGATGGAGCATACTTTGAATAAAGCACTTTTTATCACTTTTTCGAATTTAACATGTTTTTTTAGAAAAAAAAATCCGCATTTCATACTTGTACAACTGGTATATATTTATATTGTTATACACCCTAAGCCAAGATTTAGTGCCATGCGACTTTTAGTTTCAACACCTCTAGAAAGACCTCAGAGGCTGAAAATTTTCAGCTGATGTATAGTCGTTTGTTGAGAGAAAAAACTTTTTTAGATAGAAAGAAATAATTTGAAAAATGTTGAATTTAGTGCATTAGTACAGACAACAGTTATGTAGACAAATATTCTATAGCTAGGTAGATAACTTAAAACAAACGGCAAAAAAGCCCTCGTTCGTAAATCTTTTTACAGTAATAATAGTAGGTTTTTGTCTTACTCAAGAGGCAGCTCACGAAAACACTTAACACAGCAGAATTCATATTTATGTGTGCTTGACACATTAATTTCTAAATTAAATAATTTTTATACCGTGAGAAATCTGATTAGGGAAACTTAAGAGTTATACAATTTATTTTTAAGTTTTCAATTGCGAAAATGATTGTTATTAATAATTAGTTATATAACATTTTTTAATCTTTAAGAAGATGTTATTGAATTTATTTAAGATAATTAAAATAGACCGCATTTTTTTGCGTTTTGTATCACATTAATTGCGTCAACTTTGTTATTTGAATGATTTTAATCAGTCTGCTCCAAGTATGACAAAGGTTTGATTGTCTTTATTATTCTTCAAAACCTTTAATGGGCTATAAGTGATATTAAAAAGCAAGGACAGATGCTTGTGTCATCAAAAATGCTTCTCATTCTAAGCAAAATGTTGAGAAAACACAAAGTCCGGTTAAGAGCTCGATCTACAAGACGTACGCTAGTCTGTACATAGTTCGGAATGTTTTTCTTCTTTTTGCAACAGTGTGGTCATCTTTTTAACTAAACGTACAGCTTTCTGCTCTGTTAACGTACAAAGGTGCCTAAATTTTATGAATCTTCTTGGTACATTTTCAATAAAGGACCGATTTAAACAAGGAAAGTCGAAGTTTTCAGCTCGCATTAGGCTTAATAGATTTCGAAACTTGCTAGGTGATTACTAGAGACCGGATTATATGCAACATAAAAATCTTAAAATATGCATGCAAATATGCATGAAAAATGCTTAAAATATGCATGAAAAGGGTCAAAATATGCAATATTAAATAATAATAAAAGTAGTAATTTTTAGTTTTTTATTTCAAAATCAGCATAAAATTAACAAGTTATCGACGATGTTTAAATTTAATTAATATTTTTTTAAATTTATTTAATATTTGTATTCTTGTACACGTAAACAATAAGGTATTGTTCCAAATGTTGGGTAGTC
The DNA here is from genome assembly GCA_019049505.1 of Pachyrhynchus sulphureomaculatus. Taxonomy (NCBI): domain Eukaryota; kingdom Metazoa; phylum Arthropoda; class Insecta; order Coleoptera; family Curculionidae; genus Pachyrhynchus; species Pachyrhynchus sulphureomaculatus. The sequence goes on along the minus strand of CM032453.1, from coordinate 7,918,950 downwards.
AGATTGTGTCTTCGATCACTTAAAATATTTTTATAAGTGGAAAAAGACCGTTCCACATCCACTGAGGTAACTGGGCAGTATTTGAATTTGGTGCTATGTTAGCACTTATTGTTTCTGACAAAAGTTCACCCGTCCCATTAATAAAACTATCAATTTGACACAAAGGTTCAAAGCCTGGGTTATTGCACAAAATGTTTTCAAACTTTTCTTTAACTCTACGCGAGAATACATCTGGCAATGTGGAATTTATTTGACGGATTTTATTCATTAACTGAATTGATTTGGTCAGCGCCAAACCTCGAGTTTCAAGCTTTTTAATACCCGCAGGTATGTGGGAAAAGTGAGTGCTAATCAAAGCTATGTTTTTTTTTTAATATCAGAATCGTTAAATGCTTCCTTGGGTTGACGAACTGCCGTAGCCTCTGCACTATCGAAGTCATTTACTACACCTTTCATGGCCTCGAAATGTTCATTGTAAAATAGTACAGCTTCAATCCATGTTCCCCATCGAGTTACCACTGGTTCGGGAGGTAAAGGCACATTTAGCAGTTTTTCTTTATAGGCGTTATTGCGAGTAGGTGCCTTAAGAAACACTTTCATTGCTGATGAAATTAGTTTATTTACATTTCCAAACGTGGATCGTACTTCTTCAGCGAGTCGATGGTCTCCGTGAGCAAAGTACGTCACATGAATTAAATTTGGATAAAATACTTGGAGGACTTTGGCTGCCTTCATCATATAGGGAGCAGCATCTGAGAGAAATATTAACACTCTTTCATCTGCAGAAGGTTCAGGAAATATTTTTTTAATACCCTCATTCACAAATCTGGCGATCGTAGAATGATTTGTCTTGTCAAGTTCTTTGCAGGCCACCAAATAGGAAGAAGAAGGCTCTAATCTTAATGCACCCACAATTAAATTCGCAATATAGCGACCACAACTGTCGGTAGTTTTATCAGCTGAAATCCAAATAATGTCATCCTTAAGTTCATTACGTATTTCTTCCAGTTTTTCTTGTTGGTAAATTGTTGGTATGTAATTTTTACGCAGTGTTGATTCCTCTGGTATTTTTTGATTTAAGCAATATTTTCGCAGAAAATCTTTGAATGTAGGATTTGTAAGTTTGTGGAGAGGAATATTACTTGCAAGCAATGCTTCACATAAATCCATGCTAAAGTGGTTCTCTTGTTTGCCTATAGAAGTGGAATCACTGCTACTTGCTGCTGTTATAAGTTGTTGTCGTGGGCCTTTTTTTTTGCAATCCTGCGATATGAAGACTTGTCTTAACATGCTGGTCAATTTGAAGCTTTTTTGTGCACGAAACATTTTTCTCGCAAACTCGACAATATAAAACATTTCTTTCGTATGTAAATGTTCCAGGATAATCAGCTACCCACGAAGAGACACTTTTTTTTGCAGGTGGCATGGTACACGTTAAACTTTAACACAACACGTTAAAAATTGCAAAAAGACTACACTGATGCAAGCGTGTCAACAATAATGTTAAAACTGATGTCTTGTTTTAAATTTAAATTCGTCTTCGAGAAAACTGTTTATTTGATTCACGCTCAAACAAATATTCTTGGAAACTAACTACTTATCACTTAATATCCCGACCAAGAAACAAAGGAATAAAATACCGTCGAAATTTTGGGTATTCCCTTGGCACTATAACCTAATCGGTGTTTAGACTATTGCAGGTAATGTCCCGGCGATAAGATCGGTTCCAGACGGCGACATTAACAATACCCTGAGCAATTCAATTGCCGAGTAATACCGAGAAATATTGTAAATATAGGGAAAATATGCATCATTACTAGATTTTGGGTAAAATATGCAATAATCGGTGAGAATGGTCTAAATATGCAAATGCATATGAAAATATGCAAATGCTAATGAAAATATGCAAATGCATATAATCCGGTCTCTAGTGATTACGAATACGTATTCATTAGACCTGCCCCCCAGCGATTATTATCAATTTCCAAATTTAAAAAGATGGCTCCAAGGAAAAAGATTTGGCTAAAATTAAGAAGTTGAATCGGAAGCTGCGGCTTATATTAGAGAGTTCGACAAATCGTACTACATGAAGAGTATCCAAATGCTGGAAGAGCGTTGAAGTAAGCTCTTGTAGGAAACTATGTTTAAGAATAAAATCGATTTTTGGCAAAAACATTGTTTGTTTCTTCAAAAGTTCCGGGAGTTTTCATCCCATGTACTATATTTGCGAAGACCTAATAGTTAAGGGTTTTACCGCACCCTACTTTTCATCCAGTCCCTCTAAACAATAATGCCATGCATTGAGCTACGGTGACTACATATATATATTGAAGGGAAGATCATTGGATTTCAGTGATCCCATTTCTTTTATGGCTTATTCTTATTGCATAATTTAAGCTGTTTTTGTTTAATAGTTACAGTATCAAAAACTCATACGAACTCGTAGATAAAATTAAGAATATAACAATAACAGATAATTCTAAATTAGTTTCTTTCGATGTCAAAAACTTATTTCCAAGTATTCCTCCAGACGAAACAATAATTTTAATAGAGAACCTATTAACAAAAAACAAAGTAAATGAAGTTATAAAAATGGACATAATTAATTTATTAAGAACTTGCCTAAGACAAAATTACGAGTATTTTTCATTTAACAATAAATTCTACAATAGTAAGGAAGGGTTAATCGTGGGGAGTCCATTAAGCCCATTACTGAAATTTTCTGGACAGTATTGAAACAATGATATTTAACAACCATAGTAACAATAGTAATAATTGTCTATATTGGTATCGATACGTAGACGATATAATTGTTTGCTTTACAAGTACGGACAGACAATTAACTAACTTTTTACAGTACATTAATTCTTTACATAGAAATATCAGTTTTACAATGAAAGAAGAAGTCGAAGAGAAAATGAAATTCTTAGACTTAACAATCAGTAAAACCATGAAAAAACATGAATTTGCAATATATCACAAACCTTGTCATACAGATACCACAATTCATAATAGTTCTCACCACCCTAACCATCATAAACTCGCGGCATATCATAGCTTTATACATAAATTAACTAATATTCCCTTATCAGAAGACAATTTAACTACAGAATTAAACTACATAAAACAAGTAGCCGTTAACAACGGTTATTCAGTTACTTTAATCGATAACATCGTTAGGAAAAAATTTAGAAACAAGGCTATCTCAAAAATATACCCATGTTTTAAGGACAGAAAAACCACATTTAAATGTTTAACCTATTTGGCAAACCATCAGAAAAACTGGGAAAATTTTTAAATCAAAAAAATATCAACATAGCTTACAAGACTAACAATACTATAGGGAAATATTTCAAAAACTACAAACCACAAATCAATAAAGACAATAAATCAGGGGTATATCAATTAACATGTGGTTCCTGTCCTCATAGGACAAACTGGACGTACGTATACAAAGAATTACAGAACACGAAAAAAGTTTTATCCATAGAAAGTCTAATTCAACATATGCTAATCATCTTTTAACAAAGAATCACACATTTAATAATGTGTTTTACATACTCAACAAAAGGGTTTAAAACTAAACCTTTTAGAGACAATGCAAATAAATCGATTAAGGACTACAGGTACTTTACTCAATGACCAGGTAGATTTAAACAATTCACCATTATTAAATTTCATGTCTGTGTGGGTTTTCCAATACTATCAATATAATTTAATTAAGTGTAATATTATAATTAATAAATTATATAAAAATGTAAACATTAAACCTAACTTGACAGTGTAAAATGTAGATCTGAAGAAGCTGTATCGACAGCGAAATTCGTCATCACAATTTTAAATAATCCAGTGGAAATTGCCTGAAAACAGTCTTTTATTATATATTTATAATGAATTTCCATCAAGTAGAAGCTACAATCATCTGATATATGTTTAATAGTTGTTGGTTGTAAGCGTTTATTCCTTTACAAAATCTTAAATAATGAAGGGAATGAACGAACGAAAACATAAAAATGACAACGGGTAGCTTATGATAAATTTCTGCCCTACAAACGAGTTCGGTCTCCATCACTTGCTGAGTGCGATTATTCAAGTAGGAGGCGATTAACTTTAATGCATTTCCCCTAATACCCAGGTGTTCCAATTTTATGCATAAAGTCTTATGATTGACACTATCAAAGACTTTTGACAGATCAATACACATTGCCATAGTTATCTTTCCGCTATTTAGTGAATCCAGAACATTCGACAATGTATGATAAATGGCTCTTATGGTGGACTTTCCCTTTATAAAACCGTTTTGATTGGATGCAATCATCGAGTGCTTCTTTAAGAATCCAAGAAATCTACTATTGATAATCCTCTCAAAGATCTTTCCAACATTAAACAGAAGAGATATCGGTCTGTAGTTTTTCTCATCATTTGCTGCTCCTTTCTTATGGATTGACTTTACAGATCAGGATATATACCCTGCTCAAAACACAAATTAATGATACACGACAGTGGCTCAGATATTATTTCTGCAGTTTCTTTAAGTATATTTACTGGTAAATTATCATCTCCGACTGATTTTTTATTTTTTAAAGATTTGATTACAGAAAGGACCAATATAAATATACATTCAAAAACACTAGAGGTAACAGATCAATGATAGACTATATCCCAACAAACAGAGAAATATATTTACGCCATATATTAGACGTAAGAAGCTTGACATCACCAAACGTAGAAAGTGATCATAACCTGTAACCATGTAAACTAAGAAGGAATATAAAAAAACTCAAAATAACACCAAAATAAGAAACTAGAAACAAAGATAAAAATAGAAAATCTACAGGAAGAATCAACGAGAAGACTGAAAGAAAAAATCAGAATAAGTCAAATTAACGGTAATGTTAATATAGATGACTGTTGGTTAAAAATAAAAACAAGTTTATTAGAAGCTGCCTATGAGGACTGCATTAACTATCGATAAAAATAAAAAATGGAAAACACAAACTCCATGGTTTAGTAAAGACATCAAAGAGTGAAAAGAAAGACAGCTATCTAGAGTACAGGTCAATCAGGATAGATAAAGCGTACCAACGATATAAAAGAATACGAACAGAAACCCACGAATTAATAAGAAGAATAAAAACGGAATACTAGGAGAGATAAACAAGAAAATTAGAATCACACTTCTATGATCAACAAAAACAAACATGGAGATTCATAAGATAGCAGAAAACTGAGATGATAGAACTAATAAAGTATACATACGTGAAGATAGGAACGTGGGTAATATATCTTACACAATTATATAAGAGAGAACAGAGTCTCAGACTACTACAAACACCAGATAAAACAATAAACGAAGAAACATATATAACGGAAGACATAATAGAGGCACTGGAAAAATTAAAAAAAAAAAAATCTCCCGATCAAGACCAAATGGCGAATAAGCTACTAAAACATGGGGGATACTTTTTGTTTAAGCAACTCCAAACACTTATACAGAGGATTATAAGGTTGAATAGAATCCCAGACGAATGGAGAACAGCGTTAGTTATACTGATGCACAAGAAGGGAGAAAAAGGAGATCCAAATAACTATAAAGGGGGTCCAAATTCGATGTCGGTGTTTGAGGCTCAATTCTTATGATAAACTCAATGGTGAAAACCGCATATTGATATCTAGTACCCTTTCAAAAATCTACATTTTGGAAAAAAATGTTTGTAATTCTTTTCCTATTGAAAATTTTTGATTTCTGTAAAAACATTCTCAAAGCACTTTTTCACGTGGATTTCCACAGTGTAAGTTACTTTTTTTACAACTAATATTTTAATAATAGATCAGAGAAAATACCTGTTTTTAATAAAATTAAAAATTTAGTCAAAGTGTATTGAAGACAATATCTGTAGGCATATTAGGTATGAAATTAAGCTAAAATATCAAATTCTTCAATAATTTTATTACATAAATATAAACAATCCTGCCTAATATTTAGGTCTAACTTCTCCGTTCGTATTATCTGTTATCCAGTTAGTATAAGCAGAGGTTTTTGCATATACAGTAGGATCTCCGTTTGCACCACATGTTCCCCAAGAAACGATGCCGACAACTTTTCCGTTATTTTCGAGAGGACCACCACTATCAGATGAACAAGCCGCTTCATGACGTCTGACAACTCCTGAGCAAATATTTAGGTCAGTGCTAAATGGATTTGAAGGTCCAAGTCTAGACCAAATGGCAGCACATTCTAAAAAAAAAAGATTTGTGACATCAGTTAGTGCTTACTAGCAACATATAAAAGCTGAGCAACAAATATTGCCGTAAGCGCTATCGCCATATAAGTGCCAATTCGGTAAAAGTTTCGCACAGATTACAGGTTGTCGGCTGAATGCAAGCTTAATACTGCCCTGCCTACATAGAGCTGATGGGCTCTAGATCGATCAAAAAGCTTACAAGACTTGTATCTGTATCAAGCGCGTGCCTGGAAATGAGTACTATTTCGTTACTTGGTACTTTTAATGTATAAGAGAAAAGTACGTCCGTTGAACCACTAGTTCTATTCCTGCAGACAGTTTTTATTGCCAATTAATCACGTACTTACCATTTTCAGGAACAATTGGTACAACAACATATTGAAGGTGATTTGAAAGACTACTACCACCAGGTTCCAACAGTCCCCATCCTGACAGTGTAGCATCTCCACGGGATATACGTCCTTGTGGTGGGATAGCAATAGGTTGTACATTAACTGTATATTGAAGTGGAGAATTTAAGCGAAGTAGGGATATATCATTGGGGGCTACGGCATATGAACTACAAAAAAAGTTTTTATATTTAATCATTTACACGCTTTTTAACATTCACTTGCCCTTAAAAATTCTACTTTTTGGTACGAAGCTTACAAAAATCACTGTTTTTTTTTTATGGGTCTAGTACACGTGCTGCAGGGAATTCCCTGAAGCGCTCCAGGAGCGGCATGTGTGCGGAACAAGCGATTCACGTTGTTCTTGAATCGCTGTGAATTGTACTCGGTGGGAAACTTATTCCAAAGGGATAACGTTCTCCATATAAAAGATTGCTTGTATAAAAGATTGCTTGTACGCGGAGTAACAAGTTGAACCTCATACGGATGTGAAGCACCGGCGCGACGTGTATTTCTAAAATGCACCGCTTTGGTAGGAATTAAGTGGGCTACATCCTTAGAACACTTTTCATGAAAATACTTGTAGAACAGACTCAAGTCGCCAACCGTTCTTCGATGTTCCAGCGAATTAAGGCCGCCGGTCAGTTCCGGGACTCCAATCAGACGGACAGCTCTTCTCTGAACAGAATCCAACAAATGCAGTGTATGTTTGGGAGCGGAGCCCCAAACATGGGAGCAGTATTCCATAGTTGGTCGAATTTGAGCTTTGTAAAGAATTAACAGTTGTTGTGGAGTGTAAAGCTTTTTGGTTCGAAATATTATTCCTAACTTTTGAGAAGCTCTTCTTGCTATGCCTGCAAAATGTTCATGCCAGGACATATTTGCTCCCAAACTAACGCCCAACAAATTGAGCGACGATGCTAGGGGAATGGAGTGCCCCGACATAACTATGTCGGGTTCAGCAACGTTAACTTTTTTAGAAAAAACTGCAACCGGGGTGTTGTAGCGTTAAATTCCACTTGGTTACTGTCACCCCAAGATAGAATTTCTTCCAGGTCTTTGTTAAGTTGAACGACCTCCTGCTGACTACGGATATTCGCCTGAGCAGCCGATGTCCGAGCGTTCAAAGAGAATGAAGAGATAAGCGTACTGTCGTCTGCAAAGCCGTAGATTGGATTCCCGGTCTTTTCCAGCAGATCGTTAATGTAAATGAGAAAGAGAGTAGAAGACAGTATGGAGCCTTGGGCACACCGGCGTTGATTGTGAAGGTCGACGCCACTCGTAAAGAACGCTCTCTGAGGAAACATGAGAGCCACAAACAGAAGTTTTCAGACATACCACAAGAGCGTAGCTTAGCTAACAGTCCATCGTGCCAAACACGGTCGAATGCCTTGGATATGTCAAGAGCAACCACTCGAGATTCTTCAAAGTGTTCAATTGCGTTGTTCCAAACATATGTTACATAAGTCAGAAGATCTCCTGTTGATCTATGTGTACGAAAGCCATATTGGTAATCACTAATAATATTGAATCTTTCAAGATATTTTAGAAGATGCTGATTGATAACCTTTTCCATGACTTTCGATATTATTGAAAGCAGTGCGACTAGTCGGTAGTTATTTGGCAAGGTCTTCTTGCCTTTTTTAGGTATCGGCTGAACCGTAGCACATTTCCAGCAGGACGGAAATATTCCTTTTCTGTAGGATAGGTTGAAAAGCTTACAGAAAACTGGTGTTAGTTCCCTTGCACAATTTTCGAGAACTATGGTAGGTATTCCGTCAGCGCCAAAAGCCTTTTTGGTGTTTAGCTTAAAATACGCTTTATGATACGCTGTTTGAAGACAACATCGGGCATCTTTGACTGCAATATGAGAATAGTAGGTGGTGTTTTTTCCTTGGAAATCGGCAGTAGAATGTGAAACAATAAGTTCAGCCAACAAGTTCGCTCTCTCAACAGGTGTGGTTGCGATGGAATTATCTGGCCGTGTGAGTGGTGGTATGGTGGGTTTGGTGAAATTTTGACTAACTGCCTTAGCGACTGACCAAAAGGACCTGGAATTGTTGGGACAAGCGAGAAGTTTGTTTCTAATCCGTTGATTGTGTGCCTCCTTGGTTTCGTCGATAATTTCTTTGCATCTGTTCCTGGCACGAATAAAGGTATTACGATTAATAGTGTTACGATTTTCACGCCAATGTCGGTATGCAAGATGTTAAGAAGCAACAGCTTCTTTGCATTTTCGGCCAAACCAAGGCTTGCCGCTGGAAGGGCATTTCTTCGAAAAGGGATGTAAGCCTCCGACAATCGAGAAGTTTGTTTCTAATTCGTTGATTGTGTGCCTTCTTGGTTTCGTTGATAATTCCTTTGCACCTGTTCCGGGCACGAACAAAGGTGTTCTTGGGATTGGACTGATTTAATGATCTAATCCCTGAAGATGCTTAATGGAATTGTTGGTGAAATATTTCTTATTTCTATATCAATAATACTTGGGAGAAGGGGTATTCTTTTTTGAAAGACATGTAATTCAGCAGAAAACGATATCATATACACAGCAATAGTTATATTTACAAACTAAGAATCATTCAGTACTTCTAAAATATCTCACCAGGGGATCTACTAACTTAAGTGACACATATTTGGAACAACGCAACAAAACTTTGGAGAATCTCGAACGGTTGCACTTGATTTATCTAAGGCATTCGACCGTGTATGGCAAGGCGGATTGTTAGCTAAACTATGCTCCTATAGTATGCCTGAAAAGTTTTGTCGATTGTTCTCTTGTTTCCTTAGAGAGCGTTCTTTACGAGTTGGAATCGATGGATTTCTTTCTAATACTTTTAATCAATGCCCGTGAGCCCAAAGGCACCATGCGTTCCCCTACCCTCTTTTCCATTTACATTAACACTTGAATATTCCAAATCAAACAATAATTCTACATACAATAAAACAAAATTTTATTCTTTGTTAGATCAAAAGTACAGAAATCATTACATTTATTTCACAGATGGATCAAAGACTGTGCAAGGAGTGGGCTCAGCCTGTTACTCCTAAAATTACTCCAGAAAGTACAAACTTCCATCCCACACTTCAATTTATGCAGCGGAATTGTTAGCAATCAAAGAATGTCTAAGACATCTAGTTCAAAATAGCAAGCAGGATAGATTCCTAATAGCCTCGGATTCATACAGTTCTCTCCAAGCCATAAACTCGGGGAAAACTCAACAGGCATACATCAGACACATCATGGATCTCCTTTACATGTCCAAATTAAAAAACAGGAAGATATCATTCCTATGGATTCCGAGTCACGTAGGCATACTGGGAAATGAAAGAGCTGATCGCCTAGCAAAATCGGCTATATTAGAAGGTATTATTATAAACAGTAAAAATCACCCCAGCGAATTTCACAGATTTCTCAAATCAAAACACAAAGAACTCTTTCAAATACAATGGGATTTATTGTCTATAGGCCATACGCAATTATCACATAGTCATTTACTCAAAAAAGAGCCCTCTCCAATGTGTCGAAATTGTAATAGTTCCCTGACGGTAAAACATCTCTTTGAAGACCCAATACACCTTTCTGACAGAATCAGACATAATATCTTAACGAATAGTCTCTAACTATTATCTTTTGAACAAATTCCAAAAAACATTGCTAAAATAATAGATTTTAAACTCCTAAATAACTTTTAGTAATTAACACTAAACAAAAGGTGCTACATGACCCTGGTAGTCGATGCGCAATAAACTATAAATCAATCAATCAATCATTTACATTAACGATCTGCTGGAAAAGACCAGGAATCTAATCTACAGCTTTGCAGATGACAGTACGCTTATCTCTTCATTCACATTTAACTGTCGAATATCGGCTACTCACGCAATACCTAGATTCTTTTCATATTTATACAAACGGCGCTAAGATGAATTCTTGAACAGAAGCCGCAATGGCAGCAGGAATGACCATTAAGAAACTTAAACTAAACCCTATCACATCAATATGCAGAGCTAATAGCAATCAGGGAGGCTCCGAGATTGGCCATATCATCTAAGACTAGCAAAAAATATCTTATAATCACAGACCCCTTAACTTCTCTACAAGCACTAAATTCAGCCAATTTCTCAAATCTTATATTACTGAACATTATTGATTTACTACAAATGGGTTATAACAGCTCATCATTTCTGTGGGTACCCAGACAGATGGCTATCCCGGGAAATAAAACGGCGGATCTAAATATTAAATCTGCCATAGCATCAGGCTCTTTCTTAAACTACATCATCTCGCCTAATTGCTTTAAGCATACCTTTGACAAACCATTTCAACTGGACTGGGATTTGCAGGAGGGTTCGAATAAATTGTGGGAAATCAAACCTTTGGTTTTTCTCCCTTTACATCTCACGTCTCTGTCACGCACGTTTGGCTACTTCAATAATGAAAGGAATCGTATTAAGATATCGCATAACTAGAGTTAATGGTTATGATGTAGAGATTACAAATTTGATAATTTATTTGCTCTGCTATGCTGGATCTGCATGGAAACATTACCTTAATAAAAAACATATTTCAAAGAAACTAGAACTACCAGTGCATGAAATATGTCAGCAAATGGTTTTAAAGAAAATAAAATCATCTGCTTTCATCCCAAAATATAATACGATTGCTGTGCGTCGGAACTGTACAGCGGAATACTTTTTCTTACCTTGGATAATCTGGATGATTAATAATTTGTACAATATCTTTAATCTGTTCTCCAGGTATATTTGTGTCGTCTAGTAACAAAATTCCAGCTAAAACTCTTAGGTCGGCAGGGGTATAAAAAATTGTACAGTGAGCTGCAGTCAGGATCCAGCTGAAACAAGCACCCAAATTTAAAAATTATTTTAAGTTTACATATTTATACAATTTGATGGAGATTGAGTTAGTGTTATAAAAGCAATTTTTGTCAATTTTGATCTCCCAGAAACATTTAGCTACATAAGATACAACTCTAAAACAGAATGATCAATTACACAGGTATACAAAAAAAAATTTCTTTCTTGATGTCAAGTTAGGATTAAGAACTTCAAAAAAACATTGAAAATAATAGTTTTGTTCAATATTAATAAAAATTTAAAACCATTTTTAGTGTTCCGTGCGGAACACTTATAAGATCACTTCGGTGTCTGTCTATCTGTCTGTCGGTCACACCCGATTTTCTCCGAAACTATTTGACATAGAAAGTTGAAATTTGGTATTAATATAGGAATTGATGGCCTCTTCAGAGCCGTGTAGTTTAGAAAGTTTAATTTTGACTTAAGGGGTTAGTTTTGAGGGGTGAAATCGGAAGTGAAAAAAACATTTTTTTACTAGGTCATCGAGTGTGGTGTCAAATGAAAACTTGTAAAAACACACACATATATATATATATATATATATATATATATATATATATATATATATATATATAATGTAATACTTGCGCACACTTTTCTTTGTATTATTTTTAAAAAATCGCTGTCCCCCTACCTTATCTCGAAAATTACTGATCAAAAAATTTTGAAAAAACTTTGGAATATTCTCCACGGGGTATAGATTGAACGAAAATTATCACGAGTGCATTACCTTTAATAATTTATCTGGTACATAAAAAGACAAAAATTTCAAGGTCATCAGTTTTCAGTAAAGATTGGAAACAAACTTTGTTGAAAACTCATTTGAGGTGTGTTTTGTGAAGTCACTGATCATTTTATACCACCGTAACAACATTTTTTATTTTAAAAGCAATTAACGCAAGGAACACTAATTGTGCAAGTTTAACTTGCACTTGACCGGTTTTTTTAATTTAGCGGTGTTTATTTTAAACATGAACACTAAAACCCAATATTTTTAAGTTTTTATGATAAATGTAGATTCAGAACATTTAAAGATGATCGAAATAATAGTTTTATTCCCTAATTTTATTGATTTTAGAGTTTTACATTATTTATAAATTTTATTTTTTTTAATTTCATAGTTTTCTGAAAAAACCTCAAGGTGGATGTATTTTTTATGATTTTTTTTTGGATTTGGCATAAAAAAAAGTTAAGAACACATGTGTTTCACTTAAAAGATAGATATTGATTTTGTGTATACCTATCTTATTGATCAGGTATTTCGGGAAGGCAATGGCAAACCACCCGTAGTAGTAGTAAAGCCCTCTCACTTTGGCCGTTCGGAACAGGCATTAAACTGTAGGTCCCCTTTGGCTGTGGAAGTACTTAAAAAAAAGGTACTAACCACAGACAAAGGTGGTTCAAGAAGAAGTCATCACACGTTAAAAGTCAATAAGAAAATGCGTTTATTCGTCATGTTGCGATTAAAATAACGGAAATATATTATAACCTTTCTGTTTAATAATATTCGAAAAATAACTTGAACAACGTGACTTAGGCAACAATAATTTCTACATATTGATCAAGGATATTCCATTAATGGTTAGACTAATTACTTTACTAGTTTCTGTCAACCAATTAGAAGGAGATTGTTATTAGGCAATATATACGGACCAAACAGGTTGATCTTAAGGCGAAGGTTTAATAAAACACAGAATACCTGGACAAACGGAAGAGGAAATAACGGCATATCAAAGCATTGCTTCTTCTTATTCTTCCACGTACTGTCGGCCTCAGGCCTGTAGTTTCCAACTCATCAGATTTCTTGAGATGTTGATGTCCATGATTCGAGCCATCTCTTTGGAGGTGTTCCCAGGGGTCGTCGTGTCCGTGGTTTACCATCTCGCGCAATTCTCGCTCTCCTCAGTCATTCTCTCCACGTGATCTCTCCAAGCTCTTCTACGTTTACGTCCCCATCTGATTATGTCTTCCACTTCGCATTCATGTCTTATGTCTGTGTTTCTTTTCCTACGTCTTAGTGTGTATACTGAAGTGTTTCTAAGTATTTTCATCTCTGTTGCTCGAAGAATACTTTTTGTTCTTTTATTGTCTGCTCTTGTTTCCATAGCGTATGTTAGTGTGGGTCTGATACATGTTTTGTATATCCTTACTTTTGCTTTTTTATTCATAAAGGCATTGTTCCAGATGATGTCCCGAAGAGCGCCTGATATTCAGCTGGCTTTGTTTGCTTGGTCCTTCACTTCATTTGTTCTATTTTGGCATGAGGTGATTTGTATGCCTAGGTAGTTAAATGACATGACTCGTTCTATTGTTTTGTTTTCCAGAGCAAGTTTGCATCTTATTGGCTCTTTAGATATCACGAGGGTTTTGGTTTTTGTGTTGGATACCTGCATGTTAAGGGCTTTAGCTTTTGTGTAGAATGAGTGCAGAAGCCGCTGTAAGTCGTATTCGTTCTCTGCAACGATCACAGCGTATTCTGCATAACAGACAATGTTAATTTTACCCGTTGTAAGTGAATATCCTTCCTCCATGTCTCTGATATGGGTTATTATCTCGTCCAATATTAGGTTGAATAGTTGCGGGCTTAAAAAGTCCTCCTGTTGGATTCGGGTTGGCGTTTATATTTCCTCTGTCAGTCTTTGATTAACTAAGATGTGAGTGCCTGTATTGTGATTTAGTTGTTTTATGATGTCTATTATGTTTTTTGGTACATGTTTTCTTTTTAGGATATCTACTACGTGTTTTAGTTTTACTCTGTCAAATGCTTTAGTGAAGTCTATAAAGCACATAAATGCGGGTTTTCCGCATTCTATGGCCTTGTCTACTACTTGTCTGACTATGAAGATGGCATCTACGGTTGACCTATTTTTTCTGAAGCCTTGTTGTTCTTCCGATATGTTTACATGCTCTTTTATTATTGCTTCTATGATGTTTGTAAAGAGCTTCATGGTTGAGCTTAACAGAGTTATACCTCTAGAGTTTTCTAGTAATTTCTCCTTTCCTTTCTTGAATATAGGAATGGTTATGCTTTTCCTCCATTCATTAGGGACTTCTTTGGTTGATAATATTTTATTGAATAGCTTTGTAAGTTCTGCCATTAATTGTTGCCCTCCATATTTCAGTAGCTCATTTGGTATGTTATCTAGCCCGGGTGCTTTCCTGTTTTTAATCTTTTTTGCGTGTTCTATCCTCATTTCACCCAGTACCTCTAAAGGTTCTTCGATTTTCTCATCTTCCTCCTCATCCTCGTCTTCTCTTTCGGGTGTATCTGCGTACAATTGCTCAAAGTAGATTTTCCAGCGGGTCTCATCGATTTGTTGTGTTTGTGTGTACTCCACGACTTCGAGTTTCTTTCTTCTTATCATTCTCAAAAGCATTGCGTTGGATATAATCATTTGATAGGTTTAAATAATGAACAAACAGCTATACAATGAAAGAAAAAAGCTTTTTGAATAGGGTCGAAATATAAAAAAACCAGTCAAGTGCAAATTGGACTTGCGCAATTAATGTTTCGTAACGTGATTACGTGAAATAAAAATTAGCTACCTAATAGCCAATAAATGAATCTAGTTCGATCTAGAATCTAGTAGTAAAAATTCGAAACAAATATTTACTACCTAAATATTTGTTTAATTATAAGCAAATAAAATTAAATTATTTTGTCTTCGGTACCTATCCGTTGGCCACCATTCATCATGATATTACTGATTGCACCAAATACGTATTGATATTTCGTAGCTCTTAGTCCCGGTTCAATTCTCCACTTTCCAAATCTTCACCATTCTGTCATGCCGCGTAGTTTTTTTATGCCAGAAAAAATTACGCAGGTACACAAAATAAAAAAATTCTCTATCTTTTAAATGAAACAGGTGTTTTCTTAAGTATTTTTTTATGCTGAATCCAAAAAAAAAACATAAAAAAGAGACATTTACCGTCAGGTTTTTTTCAAAAAAACACACAAACAACATCTTAAAAATATCAATAGCAGACACTATCTTAAGTGGATGTCATTTAAATAACATTTGTTTTATACGATTTACAGGATTTCGGTCTTTGGAAGATTAGGATATACCGAGTTATTTATAAATGATTGATGATATTTCGTCCGTCGTATTTTTTAATTATTTTTTTCTTGTGTTTTTGGTTGCAATGCATCGTTTTTTTGAGTTACTTAACCTTTTTCCTTCAAAGCGCCCAAAAATTGTCTCCAAGTGTCTTAAGTCTTAATTATTACGTAGGCTAAAAAGTTTTTGGTCTGACACATAGATGTCCCTTTTCAAAAAATCCATATGATTTTTAGGAAGTATTATCCTTCAAACCTTATGTGTTAAAATTTCATGACATTTCGACGATTAGCATACAAGTTACATTGTTTTTGGTGATGCTACGTTTGATATTTTCGAAACAACAGATACAAATGAAGCTGAACGCTCTAGACGCCCAAATGAGGTCGTTACACCGAAAAACATCAAAAAAATCCACAAAACTGTTTTGGACGACCGTAAAGTGAAATTGCGTGAGATAGCCGACACCCTAAAGATACCATTTACCATCATATTTTGCATGAACATTTGGGCATGACAAAGCTCTGTTCGAAATAGGTACCGCGTTTGCTCACAGTGGACCAAAAACAACAACGTGTTGATGATTCTGAGCGCTGTTTAAGCGCAATAAAAAGCACGTTTTCAGCCAATATCTGACAATGGATGAAACAAGGATCCACCACTATACACCGGAATCAAATCGGCAGTCAGCAGAGTGGACAGCAGCCGGTGAAAGCCGCCCGAAGCGACCAACGATCCAACAGTTGGCCCCTGTATTTTGGGATGCGCATGGAATAATTTTCGTCGACTATGCCGAGAAGGGAAAAACCATCAATAGTGAATAATATATGCAGTTATTGGCGCGTTTAAAGCCAGAAATTGCAAAGAAACGGTCTGAAATGAAGAAGAAAAGTACTCTTTCATCAAGACAATGCATCGTGTCACAAGTCAATAGTTATGATGACAAAATTGCACGAATTGGAATTTGAATTGCTTCCGCATCAACCCTATTCTTCAGATTTGGCCCCCAGCGACTATTATCTATTCGCAGACCTCAAAAAAATGCCTGCGGGATAGAGATTTGGTTCCAATGAAGAAGTTATCGCCGAAACTGAGTCCTTTTTTGAAGGCAAAGGCAAATCCTTCTACAAAAAAGGTAAAGAAATGTTAGAAAAGCATTGGACTAATTGTATCTGTATTGAAGGAGACTACATTGATGAATAAAGTCGAAAAATGTAGCTAGATCAAAAACTTTTCAGCCTACGTGTTATGTTAGCTAATGTATTGAATTCTTGGGGGTTCATGATAATTTCTAAAATTTCATAACAGAATTTATGGTTTCAATGGAATATATAATATGTATATTTTATAAGTAGGTCCATATCTTCTTCTGTGTCTAATGTAAAGAAATGTCGTTAAGTGTTAAATAATGGAACAGTTTCCTGTAAACTTACTTTGGCGAGACAATCGAACCTCCACATGAATGCCTAAAAGCATTGCCAATTTTCACCTGCATAGAGACTTGGTATGGAAGCTGATTTCTCGTTGCATCGTGTCCATCAACTATTTTTAGTGGGGGAATGTTAGCCTGGATGGTATAATTTACTTAAAAAAAAAGAAAGTACATTTTCAGACAAATTTATCGCTTAATTACTCTGAAGGTTTGCAAATTTAGTTTTTTTTTGGAGCAAATTCTAAACGAAAAAAAACGGAAAAAAATGTTTTTCGTGACCTAAAAAATCGCGAAGGTTATGTTTTCATGCATGCCATAGACATAGAGGATAGACTGAGTGTTCCGTATCTCTCTGTGAAGTAAATATGGACGCAAAAGTGAGAGAGACGAAGTGAATGAGCGGCCAGTAGCTGTCTCTTTCTAGAATGCCGTTAAGCTACGGCGCTCTTGAAAATAATATTTCTAAGTTTTCTATTTGAACTAAAATCGGGTGGGGGCTTTTCTCACCTTGAATTCCGTCTCGGAGTACTACGCCTTGTTTATTACAGGTATAAAGAAAAGAGACGGATATTGGCCGCACAGTCGCTTTGTCTTTTTCTACAGAGCGGTCAATTTTGTGAACTTAATGCTCAGTCTATCCTCTGTGTCTATGATATCCCCCATAAAAAGGGAAGTAAAAACAATAATTTAATTTACCTACTGTGTCAGAGGGATGTTTCGACCAAGTTAGCTGCTTGTATTTCTAAAACGTGTTCTATAATCAACTAACATTTTTAAGGTCGCTCTGTAACCAAACCTCAATCCCTGTTACATACTATTTTTGTTAAAATGAGAAAGTACAATAAATTAGAAATATATTATTACTTATACGCAACCACATTTCTAACTCCTCACCCGATTCATTTCGCTTCATATATCTTTTACTATAAATAATTAGCTGAAATTTTATAAAATACCAACCAAAAAACGGTAAAAATTATCATAATAGTATTGGACTATACAGTATTTGATGAGTTAATGAATGCAAGCCTAACTTGGAACCCATAATTAGTAACTCAAAAATCTCCTGGATACTAAATTTCAGAATATTTGGTTTAATAGGAAAAAATCAAACTAATTTTGAGTTTTCGCCCGACCTACTAGATCTGCCTGCCATTTTGAATTTTTAAAATGTGACATTGGAGTCGTAATTAGCGACCCCAAAAACGAACATGAGAAACGAGAAATAACCGGATATATATATATATATATATATATATATATATATATATATATATATATATATATATATATATATATATATATATATGTATATATATCTATATATATATATATATATATATATATATATATATATATATATATATATATATATATATATATATATATATGTATATATATACACAGAATAGAACAATTAGTTTACTTATTTTATGTATATGTACGGAAAATCGAAAATTAAACAGTTGCATTCTTAACTTAAAAATGAGGTAATTTTTAACTGCACTCGTTTTTTGTTAGTTCTGTTTTTGGCTGCAATGTCTCTTCAACGTTTGATAAGCAAAACGTCCGCAGCGGTTGCATTTTCTTGTTGTTCTACATAAGTTAACGCTTTTTCTAGGACCTCTAGTCCTTCTGAATGTGACATTTTTGCTGGAATATTATCAGTGGCTTCTACTTCCTTATCATCCTCGTCATCACTGTCTATTTTATTAGCATTTTTGCATACACTTTTAATTAATTCTTGGTCAGTCATTTCATCTTCCACACTATCACTGTTTAACCATTCACAAACATCGGTTTCCATAACACTTTCGCATCCTGATATTCTTATAATAATTTAGTGCAAACTTTCATTATCTTCTGTTTCTGCCTCTGAATAATGTCTCTCCTCTTGTGGAATCCATTTTGACCAAGATTTTTCCAGAGTACTACTCTTTACTTGATTCCAGGCTGAAGCTATCCAATATATAACATTTTTCAAATTTATCTTTTTTAGACAATCAGTAAGATTGCCACCTTCATCTACTTCTTCTAAAATATGCTCCAATAACAAACGCCTGTAATTGCGTTCTAAATTTTCCAGTACATCCTAATCCATAGGCTGAATGAGAGGAGTTACAGCAGGAGGCAAAAACATTGCTTTTATTTCCTCACATTCAAGTTGCTCCGCGCTTAGGTGAGTGGAGGCGTTATCTAGTAACAGAATACTTTTTCTAAGATATTCATGTTCTTTTAAAAAAAAAGTTCCATTTTGGGAACAAAATCTCCAAAAAACCAATCTTTAAATAGAGTCGTGTTTATATAGGCCTTGTTTTGATTTTTATACAAAACAGGAAAAGCATTGCGACGAATATTCTTAAAAGGTTCGTAGATTTGCTGACTTACCAATACATAATAATGGGAGTTTCTGTCTTCCAGAAGAATTACTGCATGCAAGAACAGTAATACGTTCTTTGCTACGTTTGTAACCAGGTGCTCCAGCTTTCGTTTTTGAAGCTAAGATATTTGACTGCAACGTTTTGTAGTTCAAGCCTGTTTCATCACAATTATAGATTTGGTCTGGTTGTAAACCATGTTCTTTCATAAGCTGCTCAAAATTCTCTGCAAATTTTTGCAGCAGATACATTAGCCGACAATCTTCCACCATAAAGTTTCAGCTAACGTACACCATATCTTTTTTTCCACCTGTCTAGCCATCCATCACTTGCAGAAAAATTTACAGGCGCTTCAATAACCGGCAACTCTTCGCTTAAACTCACTGCCTTACGTTTTAAAATTGTTCCTGAAATTAGTATTCCACGTTCTCGATTCTGTGTAAACCATAAAACTAAAGAATCATCCACTTTTTGATATTCACCGCTTTTCATACTTTTTCGTGCCTGTGTGGGCGATGACAAAACACTACACCATTTTTCAAGTTTTTCGCGATTTTTTCTCCACTCTGAAACAGTACTCACGGCTACACCTAAATCCTTCGCTCTATTTTTAAGAAGATCACCATTATCTAAACGTTGAATTGCTTCAAGTTTCTCTTTTAAGGTAATAACAACACGTTTACGCTTATTATTATAATGCTCCATTTTGTAAAATATCTGTTAAAACGAAACTATTACCTCTGCGATAATAATAGACGTAATAAGTAACTTATAACACTCGTCGACTAACCAAAACATAGACAGCGGTGAAATTCTAGACGTCGGGGAGTCCCCGACGCGTTAAGGAAACCACTCATCGTCTGTTTCGAATAATGGGGATTTTTTCGTTTAATGGGAATACAATTTGCTTTTTAACAGTTTGTTTGTTTATTTTGAAAATAAGCCGTGAGGGATCTCTTCCCTATTTAATCACGAACATTTGTAAACAAAAAAAAATTCAAATCGGAATTGTGACCTTAGGAGAATTTTGAAACAATGAATGTTTAAATACCCCAGTTTGTATCGATCTATCGGTCTGTTGGCACGATAACTCACGAACCAAATGGGACATCCTGACAAACTTGGTGGATAGATATTACCTAATGAGAGGATAAGGCTACAATGCAAAATAATAAACAGAAAAAATTCAAATCGGATGAACAGGTCGCAACCTGTAGAGAATTTTGAAACAATGCATGGTTAAATACCCCAGTGTGCGATAGACCGACAGACAGACAGACCGATGGAAAGGAGTGGCTATGTTTTTCGTGATCTAGGAACACTAAACGTCAGGAAAAGCAAAAATCTCGGAATATGATTTTTTCACAAATACAATATTTTTCTTTAACAAGGAAAGTAATAAAAAAAAATTTAGATGCCATCGAATTATTCAGAGATAACATATTAACAGAAGAGTTAATACGAACCCATTTTTAATTCGTTTATGAGAACTTCTAAAACACAACTCAGTTTTTATCTCTCCTTAGGTTAAGCAAGCGTTACGGTTGCCCAAAATTTAGTAAATTTGTATAATAATGAAAACGTTTTATAATATTAATTTTTAAGTTTTTTTTCTTACCTAAAAAAAGAGATTACCAGAACACTTAATGTAAAACTCCCCATGTTTTACAGGTGTCTAATAGTTGTTTATTTCTAACTTACATTGTTTTATTTTTTATAAATTCAAAAACACTTTGGATAGTAATCCGATAAGAAACACTTAGATGTTCTACATATTTTCTTATATTTTAATTGGTAACTTCCTGCCATTTATTAATTTTTTTAAAATCATACATCAAGAATTTTTGACATTATCATTGTTTAAGTATAGATAAACTACGGGGTATCTCTTAAAGTTACCTATCTAGCCAGGAAATTTTTCCATTAACTAAGGGAAAGTCATTTGAAGAGTAGCGCAATGTTGCCATTTCTTGCTAAAGAGGGAAATGTTTATAGTGTACCAGATTCTGTATGCACTAAAAACATTTCTGCACGATGGAATTCCCGACTCACTATCTTCGATTATTTTTCGAGGAGACTTGAGTATTATATCGGTAACCTTGCAAGAAACGTGCAATGCAAAGAGTTAAAAGGAGCTCTCCATCTTCAAAGAAAGTTAAAACTCAGTCCTGTTCTGGAAACTTGATTTTTGGGAGTACGAAGTATTTTGCTTATTTATTGTATGGAAAAAGGTCCACAATTAACATAGAGCTTTACAGAAGGACGATTTGAAACTTCAAGCAGACGATTAGAGAAACATATCCGAATTCATAGAGAAGCAAAACTTTGCTGTAACTGTGATGTCGCAGGACAACTGTAGGATCCACATATTCCCTTCTATAGTTCAAGCCATTACCGAAAGCTGTAGATTCATCGTGTTAGAACACCCACCCTATAGATATGATTTAGTGTCCTATGATTTATTTTTGTTTAAACATCTCAAGTATCGTTTTTTGAGGCAAAAATAACTTGAAAAAGCTGGACTAACTTTATCATTGCTGACTTAAAAAGATTTGTGTGATAATATATTTATTATCTGGCCTCATGGTGAAGGCAAGCTGAATGCCTTTTTGTAACAGCTCAATCAACGATATTCAAATATAAAATTTGAATCACATTTGCTAGATGTACCCGTATAAAGTATGTATCTTTGAACATTCATACAAAAAACCAAACCAACAAATAGATATCTGAATGCTAATTCATAACATTATTCTTCTTACAAACTATATGTTATCAACTCCCTAGTATTTAGAGCGATATTAAACGCTCGTTTACTCGTTTTTCAGTAAGATAGTAATAAAGATACACCAGTAGATACTAAAAAGTACTGAACACAGACTGAAACTAAATGTTATCAAGACGAAATGGATAGAGGATAGCAAAAAAGTATCTTTCTAATCAAGCTCAAAGACCACTTACAATAGACAATGTTACTGTGCTATGTTGGAAATGTGGAATCTTTGGCACAATGACGCTACTCGGTATATATCACCACTACACCAAACAATTTATTTTTTCACTCGACGCGCATTTCGCTAACCATGTTATCTTCATCAGGAGCGATGAGGCTAAAGTACAAATCTACCCTATTTATACTTAGCCTAATACCTGAATTACTCAAGGGGAACTAATGGCATAGGCGAGGCCATCAGTTCCGGTCAAATAAGCAGTAGAAGGGACTATAAAGAATAGGCCCTCTGTCTTTATTTAAATAACTTTTACGTTTTATAATTTCCATACTTTCGTATGCGTTCAAGAATCTCCTATCAGATACATATTGAATTAAATTTAGATTATCTAATGTTACAGTATGATCAGCTTCAAGGACATGTTCGGCAATGCTAGACTTTTCGGTTCTACTGTACTAAATGTTCTTTAAATCGTGTTTTAATTCACCTTTTTGTCGCAATCATTACAACTAATTTTATAAATTCCACTTTTCTTGCAGTTAGGAGTCTTATCTTTGGGATTTTCAAAGATATTCCTCAGATTGTCTGATGGACTTATAGACTAAGGTGATGCCTACATTATTAAATACCTTATTGAGTTCCCTGCTATATTTCGAATTGTATGGTATCGAGACATACTTAGTCTTATTTTCTTCAGGTGTAAAACAGGTGGGATTCTGAATATTTAACCCGAACTTATGTCTATTTATTAACTTGTTCACTAAGTCATCGTCATAACCATTAACTGTAGTTATATTTCTAATACGATTCCTTTCATTATTGAAGTTTAATACATGTAGAGGAAAAGTGGCCAAACGATGAACTAGAAAATAAAGGTAATATAATAATAGGTAATAAGAAATTCATTACCGAATAACCGATAACAGAGGTAAAAAATTCTTTAAAGAAATATAATAACCTTATCTCGGATTCGACCACACCAAAGTTGTATTGCTTAATACTTTCGCAATGAGGAGTTTTTTAGAATTCATTAACAAAACAATAGATCTACTTCTCAATGAAGGTGAAATCTTAATTCCTTTTGATGTTAGTTCTTTGTTTCCAAGTGTGGCAATATCAGAAACTTTACAATATCTCCAAGAATTACTTAGAATAATGACTTTGAGGATAAAATTATTCATGAATACTTAACATTATTTAAACTTTGTATGGAACAAAATTATTTTCAATATAAGTCACTTTTATGTTTAGAAAGAAGGAACAGCTATGGGTAATTGTTTATCACTTTTCATAGCCAATTTATTCATGAGTAAGTTTGAAACCGAAGCCAGTCAAGAACTAAGTATTTCCCAAGGGTATAGTATAGGTATGTGGATGATGTTTTCACGATTTTTGATACAAAGAAAGCAAATATAGATAATTGAGAACAAAGGACAATTGTCTTTTCTAGATATTTTAATTATTAAAAATAATAATAGATTATAATTTGATATCTATAGGAAGGACACAGTAACAGATAGATATATTCCTAATGATTCATTTCATTGCAAACAACACAAACTAGCCTCATTACATTTTTTAGTTCCCTCTGAATACAGTAAACTTTAATAAAGAAAGGAATCGTATTAGAAATATAACTAGAGTTAATGGTTATGACGATGACTTAGTAAATAAGCTAATAAATAGATATAAGTTTAGGTTTAATATTCAGAATTCCACCTTTCTTACACGCGAAGAAAATAACACCAAATATGTCTCCATACCATATAATCTGAAATATAGCAAGGGACTCAATAAGGTATTTAATAAGGTAGGCCTCACCTTAGTCTATAAGTCATCAGACAATCTTAGAAAATCCGAAAGATAAGATTCCTAATGGTGAGAAAAGTGGAATTTATGAAATTAGTTGTAATGATTGTGACAAAAAGTATGTTGGGCAAACTAAAAGGTCAATTAAAACACGATTTAAAGGAGATTTAGCACACTTAAAATACAGTAGAAAAGAAAAGTCCAGCATTGCCGAACATGCCCTTGAAGCTGATCATATTGTAACATTAAATAATCTAAGAATAATAAAAAATGTATCTGATAGGAGATTGTTGAACGCCTACGAAAGTACGGAAATTATAAAATGTAAAAGTAGTTTAAATAAAGACAGAGAGCCTATTCCTTATAGTCCCTTCTACTGGTTACTTGAACGGAACTGATGGCCTTACTTATGCCATTGGTTAACCCTGAGTAATTCAAGGGTTAGGCTAAGTATAAATAGGGTAGATTTGTAGTTTAGCTTTAGTCAATCATCGCTCCTGATGAAGCCAGTATGGTTAGCGAAACGCGTGTCGAGTGCAAAAATAAAGTGTTTGGTGTAGTGGTGATATATACTGAGTAGTATCATTGTGCCAAAGATTCCACATTCCCAACTTCCATTTTTATTTTGTGAAAGTAACACTAAAGCACAACTTAATTTTACTTCCTTTGGGTCGCTAAAGTTACCGTAAGCTGTTCATCATTCAATTTAGATAATTCATATAATATTGTTTGTTTCGTATTTTATTAATGCTACTTACTCAAAAGACAAATCACCAAAATACTTGAAACAATGATCTTCATATTTTTATTCTTGTTTAGTACGCACTTTTTTCAAAAATCATCCGATTATTTGTTTTTAAATAACCCTTATCTGAAAAGTTTGATAAGGAACCTTTAAGTTATAAAATTGTTGGTCATGTTATTTCTGATCTTAAGTAAATAAAAAGTTCTCACTCAATAATAGAAAACACTGGTCTACAAAAAAAAAATTTCTTTCACAAGGGCTAAATTAACGGAATATATTTATTTTTTCCATGCTGAGTTTAAATATGTTCTCAGATTTTATCCACCAGGTAGAGTTTTTTTGTGGCACGTGTTTATGTTTTTGAAATAATTAGTACTTACAAAACATTGAATAATAAATACACGGCTAATTTTGTCTAACCTAAAATGTTTTATATGATGATTTTCGGTCATATTTTGCCTTCGGGATGTCTCTTTTCATGGTCCAGCAGTAGACAGCCAACATACTGGGACTTCATTTGCCTTCGTACCTCTTTTTCATAGTAGAAATCTACTGATGAAAACGCTCACCATGCTCATCAGAGACAGCCCCAAGATTTTCAGGAAAGAAGTATGGGTGGGAGTCCAAGAAGTGAATTTTTAAGGACATGTTGCAGCCCATTTCTTTGTATGTAGTCAGAAGATCACTCACTATTTCACTATAGTTTTCTTTTTTATTACTGCCAAGAAATATACAACAGATATTTTTGAATGATTTCCACGCTTATATATATATATATATATATATATATATATATATATATATATATATATATATATATATATATACATATATATATATATATATATATATATATATATATATATATATATATATATATATGTATATATATATATATATATATATATATATATATATATATATATATATATATATATATATATATACGAAAGAGGAAGGACAGTAACAGGGCACTGGCAACAAACAATCCTAAGTTTAACTGCTGGGAAACGCCCTTATAAGGAGAAGAGATGAGCAATCAAAGATCTAAAGGCTCTAGTATCTGCTTTTTATTTTTATTATCGAGCTTTCGCTGCCTAATGGTAGCTTCTTCTGGATTCTAAAAATGCAAACCAGGTACAGAAAATAAACTAAAACGTTCGTTTTTTAAAACGTGATTAAATAAATTGTACGACTGAATGTGAAATTACTTACAAAAATTTAGCAGTTAGTTCATCTCTGGTGAAGACAATGAAATTTGCATTTTTGTTGGCCAGGTGGTATGCATGATTACACAAAACATGATTAAAAGACACTTAGAGAGTTACACAAATATTGAAAATAAAACTTTGTCAATAAACATCAGTTAAAAACACTTTTAAAGACAGAAACACAACTGCAAGAAACCATGATGTTGAAACGGTACTCCATTTTAAAATTTTTTGACGTCGAGTTTAGTAACTATTTAGTGATATTTGAGTCCGAGCCGGATATTGTTGGTAGTCTATGTCGTCATCAGGTCGACAAAAAAAGGATTAAAGTTAGGGATGTGGTAAATTATTTTAGGTAGATGCTAATTTTAGATAAATTATTTATTATTAATGATATCTATTTTTTAGTTTTAATTTTATAAAAAAGGGGGGGACTTAAATTTGATGAAATGTTACTCTTTGACGAGTTATTTATTATTAATTATATTAATTCTTTAATTTTATAATCAAGAGATTCATAGGCTAATTTAAAAATTTAAAAATTTGAAATCGAAAATTAATACTGGACGTTATTTATTATTAGTCATATTTAATTTTTTATTATGTAATTTTAACAAGAAAATATAGAAAAGTAACTGGTAATAAATAGCAAAAAATGACAAAGAGATCAGAAACGTCAACTTTACTAGAAAATAATTTTTTCATAGAGATCGTTCTTTTTTATTGGTTTGGTATAGTTTTGTGTTAGCAAATAGGTATACATGGAGCTCAATCCTTCTATGTCTTTTTTGTGGTTGAGATTATTTTTACAGGTTTTTATGTAACACATTTCCAAGAAACTTCTTCTGAAATAATTGGTCTCAACATCCAGAATGAAGCTGTTGTTATATTGTACTCTGTGATCTGTATTATTTACGTGTAAGCTCAAGCTAGTTGCGTTAGGTTTGTGTTTACTATCACTTTTGTGTAACGCTAATCTCTTAGAGAGCTTTTGTGAAGTTTGTCCAACGTAGACCAAACCACATTGACAGGGAATGCTATAGATTATATTAGATCTTTGTAAAGTATCGGTTTTATCTTTTAAATTGGTATAAAAACAATTCAATCTTTTTATGTTGTAGTTGGCAATTTTAATGTTTGTATTTTTAAAAAGAGAAGACAAGGACTCTTATCACCCTATGAAACAGAAACTGAACATCATCAGAGGACTAAAGAACAGAATAGATAAGATTTGCCACCCCTCATTTAGGGAAAAAAATGTAAAACTGTTGGAAGACATTTTGTTGGACAATTACTATCCTAAAGCTCTAATCAAAAAGAATTTTCAAAGACCCCTCCTTCCAATTAATCCAACTGTCACCACTAATGTCGATATTAAGGTAGGAAAGTTACAATACATTGAAGGCCTTTCCCAGTCCTTGTCTTCTCTTTTTAAAAATACAAACATTAAAATTGCCAACTACAACATAAAAAGATTGAATTGTTTTTATACCAATTTAAAAGATAAAACCGATACTTTACAAAGATCTAATATAATCTATGGCATTCCCTGTCAATGTGGTTTGGTCTACGTTGGACAAACTTCACAAAAGCTCTCTAAGAGATTAGCGTTACACAAAAGTGATAGTAAACACAAACCTAACGCAACTAGCTTGAGCTTACACGTAAATAATACAGATCACAGAGTACAATATAACAACAGCTTCATTCTGGATGTTGAGACCAATTATTTCAGAAGAAGTTTCTTGGAAATGTGTTACATAAAAACCTGTAAAAATAATCTCAACCACAAAAAAGACATAGAAGGATTGAGCTCCATGTATACCTATTTGCTAACACAAAACTATACCAAACCAATAAAAAAGAACGATCTCTATGAAAAAATTATTTTCTAGTAAAGTTGACGTTTCTGATCTCTTTGTCATTTTTTGCTATTTATTACCAGTTACTTTTCTATATTTTCTTGTTAAAATTACATAATAAAAAATTAAATATGACTAATAATAAATAACGTCCAGTATTAATTTTCGATTTCAAATTTTTAAATTTTTAAATTAGCCTATGAATCTCTTGATTATAAAATTAAAGAATTAATATAATTAATAATAAATAACTCGTCAAAGAGTAACATTTCATCAAATTTAAGTCCCCCCTTTTTTATAAAATTAAAACTAAAAAATAGATATCATTAATAATAAATAATTTATCTAAAATTAGCATCTACCTAAAAAAATTTACCACATCCCTAACTTTAATCCTTTTTTTGTCGACCTGATGACGACATAGACTACCAACAATATCCGGCTCGGACTCAAATATCACTAAATAGTTACTAAACTCGACGTCAAAAAATTTTAAAATGGAGTACCGTTTCAACATCATGGTTTCTTGCAGTTGTGTTTCTGTCTTTAAAAGTGTTTTTAACTGATGTTTATTGATAAAGTTTTATTTTCAATATTTGTGTAACTCTCTAAGTGTCTTTTAATCATGTTTTGTGTAATCATGCATACCACCTGGCCAACAAAAATGCAAATTTCATTGTCTTCACCAGAGATGAACTAACTGCTAAATTTTTGTAAGTAATTTCACATTCAGTCGTACAATTTATTTAATCACGTTTTTAAAAAACGAACGTTTTAGTTTATTTTCTGTACCTGGTTTGCATTTTTAGAATCCAGAAGAAGCTACCATTAGGCAGCGAAAGCTCGATAATAAAAATAAAAAGCAGATACTAGAGCCTTTAGATCTTTGATTGCTCATCTCTTCTCCTTATAAGGGCGTTTCCCAGCAGTTAAACTTAGGATTGTTATATATATATATATATATATATATATATATATATATATATATATATATATATATATATATATAAATTTTCTACATTTTTTTTATTTTTCAAATGGTTTTTTCGCTGACAAAAGTTAAAAACAAAAAGAAAAACGTACATATTATTACGTAAGTTCAATGTCTGTAAACGCTTTCCACGCATTTTAGTTTTGAAAAACGGGAACAAAAATAAGTCACAAGGTGATAAATTGGAACCGTATGACAAATAAGAGATGAATTTCACGCTTACGTTGTCATTTTGAAAGATGTTACGAAAGTTAATGATAACTTCTAGTCCTCTAATGCCTCTAGAAGCCACGTGACGAGTAACTGAGGAATATCTTAGAAAATTCCAAAGATAAGATTCCTAATTGTGAGACAAGAGAAATTTATGAAATTAGTTGTAATGATTGTGACAAAAAGTATGTTGGGCAAACTGAAAGGTCAATTAAAACAGGATTTAAAGAACATTTAGCTTAACTTAAAATACAGTAGAGCAGAAAAGTCTAGCATTGCCAAACATGCCCTTGAAGCTGATCATATTGTAACGTTAGATAATCTAAGATTAATTAAAAATGTATCTGATAGGAGATTGTTGAACGCTTACGAAAGTATGGAAGTTATAAAATGTAAAAGTAGTTTAAATAAAGAGGGCCTATTCCTTATAGTCCCCTCTACCGGTTACTTGACCGGAACTGATGGCCTTGCCTGTGCAATAAGTTCCGCCTGAGTAATTTAAGGGTTAGGGTTAGTATAAATAGGGTAGATTTGTAGTTTAGCTTTAATCAATCATCGCTCCTGATGAAGCTAACATGGTTAGCGAAATGCGCGTCGAGTGCAAAACTAAAGTGTTCGGTGTAGTGGTGATATATACTGAGTAGTGTCATTGTACCAAAGATTCCACATTCCCAACTTAATTTTCTTATTACTTCTTTTGCTATAGTAATGACGAAGTAGCACCAAATGATATTTCCTTAGTCCAACTGGCCTCGAGTCTCCAATACACAGTAAACGTACAGCCGGTTGCAATCCCACCAGCAGGGCAGGTATCAAGTGACTGGGGTGTTCTTTCTGAATGGGGGCTTTTGCAAAGTGATGGTCTCACTCCAAATCATCTTCAGTTTGCTAACTTGCCAGTCGTACCTGAGGTCGGTAAGTTTCCATAATTTAACTGATGTATTTATATTTCAATCGTTGAATCTATGCTTCTATACAGGCGAGCAAATGTATTAAACATTTCGCAAGAGGAAGGAAATAGTATCACCAAAGATAAATTTTTCTAAACTATGAAAGTGATTTTGAAACTATTTTTATTTCCAGAATGCAACGATGACTTAACACGTTTACTCAAAACTCGAGACCACCCATTTAGCATACAATTAAATCTGTGCTCTGGACCCGTTAGAGAATTGGAATCCGCATGCCGAGGTGACAGTGGTGGTCCATATGTCCAGAATGAAAGGCTTATAGGAGTCGTTTCTTGGGGACTTTGGCCATGTGAATCTGGTGGTCCTTCAGTGTACACCAAACCTTCTGTTTATACCACTTGGATTACTACTAACACTAATGGAGAAGTTAGACCGCAATAAAACTTATATATGAATAAATGATTTAAGCATATGAAAGCACATACTCTTTTTATCTCTTTATCCTCGAATATTGTGTTTGTACGGTCAGTTTATTCGAACAATACAGACAATTTATTTATTAGAAAGTAAACTGGGTATATATTTTTAATTAGTTCGAAGCCTAATAAGTCCTAATGCAGGCTTTACACAATTAATGTGTGTTTCTTTCGGGAGTTGAGGCCGTGTACTCCAGGTATTAACTTCCTGACATTTCGTTGACACTGCGGTCAACATTTTCAAAGGCGATGTGGGAGTGGTCGAAGGTTTCTTCTTGACTGTTCACTGTCAACTGTGCTCGACGACGTAGCGCTGTCTGATTTTGTGTATTCCGGAGTAGGCGTGGCCATTTGGACTCTCGGCCAATCAGGCGCCATGGACATTTCTCTGTTTTTTAACGTTTTTTTTTTGGGTTTAGCACACGTGCTCCAGGGAAGTCCCTAAAGCGCTCCAGAAGCGGCATGTGTGTGGAAAAAGCGATTCACGTTGTTCTTAAATCGCTGCAAATTATACTCGGTGGGAAACACAGCCCTGGGCAAATTATTCCAAAGGGATGATGTTCTCCATATAAAAGACTGATTGAAAAGCGGAGTAACAAGCTAAACCTCATGAGGATGTGAAGTATTAGCGCGACGTGTATTTCTAACATGCACCGCTCTGGGAGGAATTAAGCGAGCTACATCCTTCGAATAGTTTCAATGAAAATACTTGTAGAACAGACTCGAGTCGCCCACCGTTCTTCGATGTTCCAGCGAATCAAGGCCGCCGGTCAATTCCGGGTCTACAATCAGACAAACAGCTCTTCTCTGGACAGAATCCAATAAATGCAGTGTGTGTTTGGGAGCGGAGTCCCAAAGATGGGAGCAGTATTCCATAGTTGGTCGAATTTGGGCTTTGTAAAAAATTAACAGTTGTTGTGGAGTGTAAAGCTTTCTGGTTCGAAATGATATTCTCAACTTTTGAGAAGCTATCCTTGCTATGCTTGCAACATGTACATGCCAGGATATATATGCTCCCAAATTAACGCCCAACAAATTGAATGACGGAGTGGAGTGCCCGGACATGACTATGTCGGGTTCAGCAACGTTAACTTTTTTAGAAAAAACTACTACCTGGATTTTTGTAGCATTAAATTTCACTTGGCGACTGTCACTCCAAGATAGAATTTCTTCCAGGTCTTTGTTCAGTTGTCTCTGCTGTCTGCGGATATTCATCTGAGTAGCCGATGTCCGAGCGTTCAAAGTGAATGAAGAGACAAGCGTACTGTTTTCTGCAAAGCTGTAGATTGGATTCTTAATGTAAATGAGAAAGAGAGTAGGAGACAGAACTTTTCAGGCATACCATAAGAGCGTAGCTTAGCCAATTGTCCATCGTGCCAAACACGGTCGAATGCTTTAGAGATGTCAAGAGCAACGGCTCGAGATTCTCCAAAGTGTACAATTGCGTTGTTCCAAACATGTGGTTACTTAGGTCAGAAGATCTCCTGTTGATCTATGTTTACGAAAGCTATACTGGTGATCGCTAATAATGTTGAATCCTTCAAGATATTTTAGAAGATGCTGACTGATAACTTTCGATATTATTGAAAGCAGTGCGACTGGTCGGTAGTTATTTGGCAAGATCTTCTTGCCTTTTTTAGGTATCGGCTGAACTGTGGCACATTTCCAGCGGGAAGGAAATTTTTTTCTTTCTGTAGGATAGGTTGAAAAGTCTACAGAAAACTGGCGTTAGTTTTCTCGCACAGTTTTTGAGAACTATGGCAGGTATTCCGTCAGCGCCAGAAGCCTTTTTGGTGTCTAGCTTCATTAAAATACACTTATGATACGCTGTCTGATGCCCGATGTCGTCGGGCATCCTTGACTGCAATATGGAAATAGTAGGTGGTGTTTTTTTCCTTGGAAATCGACAGTAGAATGTGAAGCAAAGAGTTCAGCCAACAAGTTCGCTTTCTCAATAGGTGTCGTTGTAATAGAATGTTGTTTGACGTAATGCGGACGTCCAAGTTTTGCTGAGATTGAGCCCTTCGTCATTTTTATTGAAATTACTTTTGTGTTTGTAGACTTCAATAGCCTCTCTGTATAACCTCGGGTAGTAGCTCGATACGTTGGCTATAACTTAAGTCTGGTCGAACAGTATTTTGTGGTCTTTCTGGGTCAACGTGTGTTCGGCTACGGCAGATTTGTCTGTATGCCCTAGTCGGCAACTCATTTTGTGTTTAGCTAGCCGTATTAATGCTTCGTTTCGTTATACCAATATAGACTGAACCACAGCTGCATGGAATTCGATAAAACCCATAAAAATAGACCCATAAAAAACTACGCCTGCAGCGTAAAGTGGATCTCTCTGGTCTTTGGCCGACCTTACGCTTTGTTTTAATGTACGTGTTGGCGTGTATGTGGTATTAATATCGTGCCAACATAGCAATTTTCCAATACGGTTCGTTATGTTTTTTACAAAAGGCAAGACAACTCTTCGGCATCCAGGACGAGTGGCTCTTTCTATTTCTTGCCAAGAGTAACCGTTGTTTTGTAAGGCTGTTCTTAGATGTTCTAATTCATTTGGCAGGTATTTTGGTTGGCATAATCGAAGTTATACAGAGAGGTTATTGAAATCCACAAACACAAACGTAATTCCAATAAAAAAAGACCACGGGCTTAATCTCAGCTAAACTTGAACGCCCGTATTACGAAAAACAAAAACGTTAAGAAACAGAGAAATATCGCTGGCGCCTGATTGGTCGAGAGTCCAAATGGCCACGCCTACTCCGGAATACACAAAACCAGACAGCGCTATATCGTCGAACACAGTCGACAGTGAACAGTCATGAAGAAATCTTCGACCACTGGCGCATCACTTTTGAAAATGTTGGCTGCAATGTCAACGAAACGTCAGGAAGTTAATATTTGGAGAACACGGCTTCAACTCCCGAAAGAAACCCTAATATGTTCATTTTTTCAAAAGCAGCACCAATATGCGTGCAGGAGCAATTTCTTGCAAAAACCTCTGTTCTTTAAATACTTGGCCTCTGCGTTTTTTCACAATTACTTGGCAAAGTTCAGTTAATAATAAAGAATAATATTCTGCAGTCAATGTTTTGCCCTATTCCATACAATTTTTAAGAAGTATTCCATTTTTGTCTCTTAATGGGTTACGCTACCTTGGCGCTCGGAAAAATAGGCTCTATATATATATATATATATATATATATATATATATATATATATATATATATATATATATATATATATATTTTGACGCAACTGTTGTATATATAACATAATTTTTATTTTTTCGCAAATACATAGATTTAACGACAAATTTTAAAAAATTGAAATTTTTTTCTCAGTCAGGTATGGTCTAAAAACTAAACAAATCATTTTTTAGTGTTCCGTACGGAACACTTATAAGATCACTTCGGTGTCTGTCTGTCTGTCTGTCTGTCTGTCTGTCACACCCGATTTTCTCCGAAACTATTTGACATAGAAAGGTGAAATTTGGTAATAATATAGGAATTGATGGCCTCATCAGAGCCATGTAGTTTTGAGAATTAAATTTTGATTTAAGGGGTTAGTTTTGGGGGGTGAAGTCGGAAGCGAAAAAAAAATTTTTTTACTAGGTCATCGAGTGTGGTGTCAAATGAAAGCTTGTGAAAACACGAGTAAAAAATATATATATAATATTATACTTGCGCGCACTTTTCTTTGTATTATTTTTAAAAATTCGCGAAAAATCGCTGTCCCGGGCCTTATCTCGAAAAGTACCTATCAAAAAATTTCGAAAAAATTCTGGAATATTCTCCACGGGGTGTAGATTGAACGAAAATTATCACGAGTGCATTACCTTTAATAATTTATCTGGTACATAAAAAAAACAAAAATTTTCAAGGTCATCAGATTTCAGTAAAGATTGGAAACAAACTTTGTTGAAAACTCATTTGGGGTGTGTTTTGTGTGAAGTCACTGATCATTTTATACCACCGTAACATAAATTTTGACTTAAGGGGTTCGTTTTGAGGGGTGAAATCGGAAGTGAAAAAAATTTTTTTTACTAGGTCATCGAGTGTGATGTCCAATGAAAGCTTGTGAAAACACGAGTAAAAATATATATATACTCGTATATATATATATATATATATATATATATATATATATATATATATATATATATACTCGTATATATATATATATATATATATATATATATATATATATATATATATATATATATATATATATATATATATATATATATATACTCGTATATAATGTAATACTTGCGCACACTTTTCTTCGTGTTACTTTTAAAAAATTGCTGTCCCCTACCTTATCTCGAAAAGTTCTGATCAAAAAATTTTGAAAAAATTCTGGAATATTCTCCACGGGGTATAGATTGAACGAAAATTATCACGAGTGCATTACCTTTAATAATTTATTTGGTATATAAAAAAAAACAAAATTTCAAGGTCACCAGTTTTCAGTAAAGATTGGAAACAACCTTTGTTGAAAACTCCTTTGAGGTGTGTTTTGTGAAGTCACTGATCATTTTATACCACCCTAACAAAAATTTTTATTTTAAAAACAGTCAACGTACGGAACACTAATTGTGCAAGTTCAACTTGCACTTGACCGGTTTTTTTATTGTTAAGGAAGGTCATAGCTACGTGGCCTCATATGGAAAAAATTTTAATTTTTTTTTTGTAGAAGAAAAGTAGAACTAAAAAATCAACGGTGCATCTAATCGAAAAAACCCTATTTCAACTTCAAGATAATAAAGGGTGTCTCAAAATGATCTGACATTTTAAATTGCGCGCCATTTTTTTTGTGGTGTACATAGAGTACTAATCTTTGACAACTGGCATCAGGAAGTATTGAGGTTTAGTCATGGAAAATTACACGATCGAGCAACGCATAGAAATTGTGAAAATTCACTACAAAAATGGTGAAAATTTTGCAGAGACAGGTCGAAAAGTCCGCACCACCAAAAGACGGTTATCATAGCGCACCATCTCGCAACACTGTGGTGCACTTAATCAAAAAATTTGAGGTTAGTAGTTCAATTCTCATAGCGAAAAGCAGTGGCCATCCTTGAATCGACCGGTCAAT
Organism: Pachyrhynchus sulphureomaculatus; assembly: GCA_019049505.1. Lineage (NCBI taxonomy): Eukaryota > Metazoa > Arthropoda > Insecta > Coleoptera > Curculionidae > Pachyrhynchus > Pachyrhynchus sulphureomaculatus. The sequence goes on along the minus strand of CM032453.1, from coordinate 7,883,298 downwards.
TGAAAACATAGCCCCAGTGAGTGCAAGTGTTGATGAAAGTCCTTCCACCTCCATTCGCCATCGTGCTCAGCAACTGAACATTTCAAGATGCTCTGTGCAGCGAATTTTGAGGAAAGATCTGGATTTGCATGCTTACAAGATCCAATTGATACAAGAACTGCAGCCAGCAAACCATGCGCAACGCCGTACATTCGCCAGTTGGATATTGGAACATCAATAAATTGATGGTGAATTTTCCAAGAAAATCATCTTCAGCGATGAGACGCATTTTCAACTTATTGGCTACGTAAACAAACAAAACTGTCGAATTTGGGGGACCGAAAATCTACAAGTGATCTAATATATTCTCATACATCCACCACGAGTCACTATCTGGTGAGGATTTTGGGTTGGAGGAGTAATTGGGCCGTACTTCTTCGAGAATGCTGGAATGCGGTTATCGTCAATGGTGTTCATTATCGTGACATGATAACCAACTTTTTATGGAATGAATTAAACGGCATGGACTTGGAAGACATACTCTTTCAACAAAATGGCGCAACCTGCCACGTTGTGGGCGAAACAATGCAGTTATTGCAGACGAAGTTTCATGGTCATGTTATCTCGCGCCGCGGCGATGTGAATTGGCCACCAAGATCGTGCGATTTGACGCCATTGAACTTCTTTCTTTTGGGTTTTCTGAAAGGAAAAGTGTATGCCAATGATCCACAGACCATTCTGGAGCTCGAGGAAGAAATTAGACGCATCATTAATGAAATTAGTCCGCATTATGCCAAAATGTTATTGAAAATTTGGTCAAAAGAGTGAACGTTGTCAAACAGGATCGAGGCGGTCATTTATTGGATATTGTGTTCCATACATAACCTCCATGTTTGTACCTTATACTAACATAAAAACATTTGTACTTTTCAAATAAATAATACACTTTATTAATAAATTAAAATGTCAGGTTATTTTGAGACACCCTTTATTATAAAGAATATGTGGTATAAATTTTAACAATATCGATTCAGTAGATCGCGAGATATTTTGTCCACGAGTTTGAAAAAAGTAGTTTCGAGAAAAACGCAAAAGAAAAAAAAGTACCGCATCTGCGTATTAAAAGTCTATAATTTTTCTTTATGTTACCTTCAATCTGCGATTCCATTTTGTAAGGTTTGAAATATTCTTAACACTATAAATAATAAATCTAATCAAAAAAAAAATATTTTTTTGAAAATTTGAAGATGGCATAGCCCCTTAAAGCAAAAACTTTTCCTGTTAATTTCACTAAAGGAATACACGTCGCACTAATATTTCACATCCGTATGAAGTACAGCTTGTTACTCTTCGTATAACCCTTTTCAAGCAGTCTTTTATATGGAGAATCTCATCTGCTTGGAATGATTTGCCTCGAGTAGAATTTACAGCAATTCCACACCAATGTGAATAGCTTTTTCCACATACGCGTCGCTCCTGTACCGCTTTAGAGCACGTATGCTATGCCCACAAAAAAAGAACGAAACTACTTGGGATAAGATGAGCAAGCATGTTTCTACGTCTACGACTCTCTTTTTGTCTGTAGATCATAATGATGGACCCACGTTACATTCATTACCATTTTTTTTTGTTAATTGATTTATTGATGATGATATAACATTTAACCATATTAAAGTAAATCCCAAGATATAAGATCGTGCCTTTTTGCTTTTTCAATGGGGCAATAAACGACTCTATTAAGATTTTGTGCATAGTTGCCAGGTATTACGATAAACGTATTTTTATTTTTACCTACTTTGTATACCGCCCTCACTTGCACCTGCATTCATATTAGATCTATTGTTACCTATATATTTACTACCTGGTAACCCGGTTTGGAGCCCTTTATGTAGTATAGGCTTAATGACCATAGGTCCTCATTAGGATTTGAAAGATACTTTTTATTATTTTTAGTTTTACTTACAACTTACAATGTAACGGTTCTATTTTAATTATGTAGCGTCCGTGGGAAAATTGCAATAGTGGCTATCGCAAGAGAAAACATTTATCACTTGACGCTAAACAAATAGTGACAAATGTTTATGACAGTTTGGTAAAAAGAAATTTGAATAAAGAAAGTGTTTTGTAAGAAACCAGGGAACTAACAAAAACCCCAATTTCTACGATTAAGGGTATTGTAGGAAAACCATCACTCAGGAACAGGAAAAGAGGAAAAAAATTTCAAACGCATCATGTAGACGATTGTGAAAAAGAGAGGAGAAAAATATATTATATGTATGAAGTGCAGTTTATGCCGACACTAGACAAAATAAAATTGAGACTCTACAGGACGGGACCAATATACATTGTGGCAGATCAACCCTTCACAGAATTCTCTTAAGAATGGTATTCACTTTCCGAAATAATTTACCTTGACGAAACATGGTTCGATACCCATGACACTGTGCAAAAAGGGTGGGTTGACAGCAGTACAAAATGTCAGACTAACGCACCTTCAAATAAAGGAAAACGAATAGCCATTTTGCATGCTGGATCTGAAAAGGGCTGGGTTTCAAACTGTCTACTACCATATTATCTTCAAAAAACATAAAAGATTCTAGTTTGGACTATCACGAAGACACGACCGCAGAACTTTTTGAAAATTGGTTTAAAAATTCCCTTTTGCCAAATTTTCCGAACAGAGTGTTACAGTTATTGACAATGCAAGTTACCATAGTAGTCTACTAAATAGGTTCCTAATGCAGTCAACACCAAATCGGAAATACAGGCATGTTTGTTAGAAAATGACATTTATTTTGACTTGAGTTATAAAAAAAGTGATCCTTTGGAAGTTTTGAAAGACTATAAATTGAAAAAGAAATATGTTTGTGATAGTATGGCTGAGAAAATGGGACACACTGTTTTGCGGCTTCCTTCGTATTATTGTGTGTTTAATCCAATTGAACATATTTGGCATCAAGTTAAATCAAAAATAAGGGCACAAAATGTTTCTACTACTTTAAGCGTGTCAGTAGTTGAAATAGTAAAAAAAGTTATAAATAAATAAACCTTGTGAAAGCTGAAAGAATTCCATTCAGCACGTTGTTAAAGTTGAAGATTCATATATTTTTGTAAATAATATAAAAACACTGATAATTACCTCAACTGATGACAGTGATAGTGAAACCGAATTAGGCTTAAGTTAAAATATATTTTTATTTATACAATATGTGCCCTCTTGTAAACCCTATTCATTTAAACTGTATATTTGCACTTCTTATCCATTTGTTTTTACATGTATCTATAAATAAACATCTCCAAAAACACTTATAATTTTATTTATTTGCATTAATGAATAAAATTCTTAAGTCCATCTCTGCAACCTATCATAAACAGAAAGTCAGAATTTTTATATTGCCCACTTAAAACGGCAAAAATCAGGTTCTTATATTTTGGGACAGACTATACATTTAATTCTACTTCCAACTAGAGATGTCAATATTGTAACTACCGGATACAAAGTACTTGTTACTCATCCGGATCTGAAGTACCGGTTAGTCGACAATGAATGTACCCGGTACCAGATATCTACAAAATTGATGGCGTCTGCGATCAGCGGCCAATCAAACTAAAGCTACCAATGCTATATCAATAGCGGAAGATACTTACTCTTCTCCAGGAAATGTATCTTATCTTCATCGGTGGCTTTCGTTTTCGGTACATTCGGTATCAATAGTAATAATTGACAAGAATGAGTGCGCGTACACAATTATACATTATATATACATACATATACCCGAAATTAAACTGGATGCAAGATAAAAATGGAGCGCGTACAATTAGGAATGCAAGCAAAATTTGCACCTCGTGCATGCAATATTTTATCAAATAGGTATATGAGGTACACATTTCGTCGTTTATAAATATTGAATTGAATATGAATATTTTTTTAATTCATAAATTAATTGGACACAATAATAAATACATAAAGAATTAATCAAGAATTTTAAAAATATTTATTCTCTGGCTTTAGGAAAAGTTTTAAATTAAAATAAGAAGATATTTTATTAACATAATACAGGAAATTACAAAAATACCTGTTACATCAAAAATAAACTTTATAGCAACGGGAACTTTTACGCTATTTTTCATTTCTTAACACACAACAAAAACCGATTACAGTTGAGAAAAATCAGTTTATTTACATGATTTCATTTGAGTCTGTTACGCCGTTCGGTAATAATCTGGCCAGCCACCGACTAGTTTAAGTAGGTATATTGGCAACTACTACTCTTCGGTGATTGCTCTACGTTTCTCCGGGTAGTCCATCAGCACGACACCATGAGTATCCCAAAAAAGCGTAGCCATAACTTCCGGTAGATGAAACCGTTTTTGACTTCCTTGGACGCACTTTTAGCCACTCCTACCCACTGTTTCGACTGCTCCTTCGTCTCTATGTTTCATCTACTGTTGTGAAATGTCGAGTAAATTCACTGGAATTATATTTAAATAAGTCTAAATACTCTTGGCAAAAGTTCATTCGAATGGTGGATTGTTAACAAAGGCTTTCTCATGCCCAAAAGTTCATGTAAAATGTGGTGGACACGGCCTATCGAGATGTTAACGTCAGCGAGCTAGCATACCTTCGGTCGGCGATTATTTAGCACGTTAGTGTGAATTTTTGTCACAATCTCGTCAGTCGTAGAGGTTTTCGGGCGTCTTAAGTGTTTATTATCTTGAATAGATATAGGATCACCTTTAAATTCAGCAGCCTACTTTTTAATCGTTGAAAATGAAGAAAAAGAATTATTTAATGTGACATTTAACCACGTACTTTTGAATGACCGGAGAAGTTAAATCTTGTAAAAGGAAGTATTTTATCACAGTTCGTACTTCAATTTTATCTTTTTTTTTAAAAAGAACTTGCGCCGTAAATTTAATATCCCTGGAAGAGTGGAAAAATTATTACGAAATATTACTAACTGAAAACAGACAAGAATTCCTTAGTATAGAGGACAATGAATCAGAAAACACAGAGGGAAAGGACTGGGACGAAATAACCATGGAGGAAGTACAAGCAAATCTAAAAACGATGAAGAATGGAAGAACGGCCCGACCAGGTGATATCTCTGCAGAAATGATTAAACATGGAGGTATAACCATGTGGAGAACAATAACTAGCTTAATTAATAATTGTATATCATAAGGAAGAACACCTACCGAATGGAAAAAAAGTTACATTTCATCAAGGTAAAGGAAATAGAAAAGACCCTAATAATTATAGAGGTATATGCGTTACAAGCACTATGAGCAGCTTGTACGGTAAAATATTGCAGAATAGAATAAGAGAAACAATTAAAAGAAAGATATCTGAGAACCAAAGCGTATTTACTCCGGGCCGGTCGTGTATAGACAACTTGTTTACTTTACAACAATTGATAGAAAAGAAGATCCAAAAAGATGACGAAATACATATGACCTTTATAGATCTTCAGAAGGCATAGTGTACCGAGAAATAAACTTTGGCATGTTTTGAGAACAGTAGGGATAAAAGGAGGGATGATAACAACAATATAATTATATAATGAAAATATAGGATATGTGAAACAAGGACGCTATCTCTCGGAAGCTATTCACATTACAAAAGGTCTAAGACAAGGGTGTTGCCTTTCACCAATCTTATTTAATATATTCGTAGACAACCCTCTAAAGAAATGGAACCGCACTTGCCAAAGCATGGGCATCCCCATTGGTGATAAACACGTATTATCGTTAAACTTTGCAGACAACCAAGTAATAATAACACAAGATGTATTCGATATGAATATGTATTAAAGAGATTATACACAGACTACAAGAAATGGGGACTAGAGGTGAGCCTTGAAAAGACGGAGTATATGGTTATGAACTCGGAAATAGAATTTGATGTCTTAATTAACAACGATACACATGTCAAACAAGTCAAGGAATTTAAATATCTAGGAGTACTGATTGACAATAAAAATGGTATAGGTAAAAAGGAAATACAGAATAAAATACAAAAAGCCAGGAGGATCATAGGAGCTCTTAACTCAGTATGGTGGGATCAAAGCATAACTACACAAAACAAAAAGAGAATTGGAAGAACAATGGTAGAATCGGTTTTAAGTTATGATAGTGAACTGTGGGTAATGAAAGAAGAGGATAAAAGAAAAATAACAACGATAGAGATGAATTACCTGAGAAGAAGCGCCAGAGTGTCCAAATTCCAACATATAACAAACCAAGAAATACGCAACAGAACAGCAGCAACAGAACCAATTATACAAAGAATAGAAAATAGAGGATTAAAATGGTTTGGACACCTACTCAGAATGAACGATACAAGATGGCCCAAAAGGTTCTTGACATGGATACCACAAGGAAGAAATAAAAAAGGACGACCACGCAGATCCTGGAATGAAGATATGAGACAAACCATGAGGTCACGAGGAATGGAAGAAGAGATGGCGGACGATAGAGAGGTTTGGAGAAGGCGAATGGGAACACAACACTTGTTGTGTTGTGTTGTATAATTGTTATATATTACGGCGTCATAACTGTGTCAGGCCGAGAACTTTTGAAACGACCCTCGTAATATTTTCCTGTAAAATACCATTTAAATATAGATATCATTTAAAATATCGACTTGTAGTTTTGGGATTAAGTTGATCCCTTCTCTTGTGGGGATTTATTTCGTATGCATGATTGTATATTTTTATAATATTAGAAAATTTTTATTTCGTTAAGATTACACTAAAACACTATTTAATTTTACTACCTTTGGGTAAGGAAACGCTAAAATTACCCTAAGCTATTCTACATTAAATTTAGACAATTCATATAATAATGTTCGTTTTTTATTTTATTAATTTAGTTTCTACTTACTCAAAAGACAAATCACCAAAATATTTAAAACAATGATCTTCATATTTTAATACGTATTTGTTTCAAAAATTTCATTTCAAAAGTATTTATACTTAAATAGCTTCCCCTATTCCAAGAATATGATAAGGAGAACTGACATAATTGTTGTCTACATCATTGCCGATTTGATAAGAAAAAGTGCCGATTCAATAAAATAAAACTAGTAGGGCAATCGGATTTGTAACGAATAGATGCTGTCATTGCTGATAAGAATAATTACGTCTTTTTAAATAAATTCTTTTTGTATGTCGTATGTCCTAAGTAAATATATAATATCCTTGAGAGAAGAGAATCAATCAATCTTTCATATAGTATGATTTGTCGAGCTCTGTAAAATAAGCCTTAGTTTCCCATTCGATTTTTTCATTTGAGCCAAATTTTTTTCCCTGAAAACGTAGGCTGAAAAGTTTTTGGTCTAGCTACTTAAAATGCATTTTTTTTTGGAAAATTCGACTTTATATATCAACATAATCTCTTTCAAGAGCGATATAATCAGTTCAACGCTTTTCTAATATTTTTGCACATTTCTTGTAGAAGGATTTGTCTTTGATTTCAAAACAGGCCTCAGTTTCAGCGATAATCTCTTCATTGGAGCCAAATCTCTTTTCCGCCAGCATATTTTAAGGTCTGCGGATAGCTAATAATCACTGGGGGTCAAATCTGGAGAATACGGTGGATAAGGAAGCAAATCGAACTTCAATTCATGCAATTTTGCGATCGTAGCCATTGACTTGTGACACGGTCTGTCTTGATGAAAGGGCACATTTGTTCATTTGGAGCCGTTTCTTTACCATTTCTGCCCTCAAACGCACCAATAACTTTATATAATATTCGCTATTGATGGTTTTTCCCTTCTTAGCATAGCCGTTGAAAATTATTCCATGCGCATCCCAAAATGCAAAGGGCAAAATCTTCCCAGCCGACTGTTGTGGCTTTGGTCGCTTCGGGAGGCTTTCACCGGATGCTGACTACTCAGTTAAATGCCGATTTGATTCCGGTGTGTAGTGGTGGATCCATATTTCATCCGTTGTCACATATCGCATGAAAAAATCTTTTTTATGTCGCTTAAACAGGTTGTTTTTTTTTGGTTCACTTTAAGCAAACGCAGTACCCATTTCAAACAGAGCTTTCTCATGCCCAAATGTTCATGTAAAATATGACAAACACGTTCTTTTGATAACTTTAGGGTGTCAGCTATCTCACGCAATTTTACGGCGATCTTAAAAAATGTGGTTTTTCTAGATGTTTTCCGGTGTAACCTCCTCATTTGGAGGTCCAGAGCGTTCAGCATCATTTGTATCTATGCATTTAAATTCAGCATACCCAGTACATGATGACTCATTTTCTAGGGGCAGATTCTTCGTAACACTTATCAAGTCATTACCTTGCTTGAGCGGTATCTTTTCCCATTAAAAAACAGTGTTTAATCTATTGTTTTGAAAATATCAAAAGTAGCGTCACTAAAACCACCGTAACTTGTAAACTAATCGTCGAAAGGTCATAAAATTTTTACACGTATCGTTTGAAGGTTGATACTTCCTAAAAATCATATGGATATACATACATTAAAATTCCTGGTTTCAATCCATCCGTTTAACAATAATCTTGCACGACGTTTCGCCAAAATCTCATTTGGCATTTTCAAGTATCCTTGCTGCTACTCAATACTGTGGTCTATATATATATATATATATATATATATATATATATATATATATATATATATAAACACATGGGCTGAAAAGTCCCGGGCCTAACACATAGATGGCGCTAGTTTTATTGCAGTCACCTTTTTTTTCAGTTAATACTAACCTTCAAAAGACAGCTGTTAAAATTTCATGATATTCTATTCATTAGTTTGTGAGTTATTGTGCTAAGAGTGACGCTACTTTTGTTATTTTCAAAACAATGGATCAAAAAAAACAATTTCGTGTTTTAATTTTACACTGCTTCTTGATGGGAAAAAAATACCGTTCAAGCGAAGCAATGGCTTGAAAAGTGTTATGGGGACTCCGCTCCATCAGAAACAACAATAAAACGTTGGTTTGCTGACTTCAAACGTGGTCGTAGAGACACCGATGATGCAGAACGCAGTGGACGTCCAAATGAGGCGGTAACACCAAAAAACATCAAAAAAATCCATAAAATCGTTTTGAATGATCGAAAAGTGAAGTTGCGTGAGTTAGCTGACATCGTAAAGATATCAAAAGAACGTGTTGGCTTTATATTGCATGAGCATTTGACTATGAGAAAGCTCTGTTCAAAGTGGGTGCCGCGTTTGCTCACTGTTGATCAAAAACAAGAACGTGTTGATGATTCTGAGCAGTGTTTGGCCATGTTTAAACGTAACAAACCGGAATTTTTGCGTCGATATGTGACAATAGATGAAACATGGATCCATCACTTCACTCCGGAATCAAAACGATCGTCATCTGAGTGGACAGCAACTGGTGAACCTCGTCCAAAGCGCCCGAAAGCACAACAATCGGCTGGAAAGGTTATGGCCTCGGTATTTTGGGATGTGCGTGGTGTAATATTCATCGACTATCTTGAGAAAGGAAATACCATCAACAGTGAATATTATATAGCGTTATTGGAGCGTTTGAAGGCCGAAATTGCAAAGAAACGACCGCATATGGCAAAGAAAAAAATTTTGTTTCATCAAGACAACGCACCGTGTCACAAGTCAATCAAAACAATGGCAAAACTACATGAATTGAACTTCGAATTGCTCCCACATCCACCGTATTCGCCAGATTTGGCTCCCAGCGACTACTGGCTGTTCGCAGACCTGAAAAAAATGCTCGCCGGTAAGAAATTTCGCACGAATGAAGAGGTTATCGCTGAAACTGAGGCCTATTTTGAGGCAAAAGATAAATCGTTCTACAAAAGTGGTATTGAAATGTTAGAGCGGCGCTGGAATGATTGCGTTGCTCTTGATGGAGATTACGTTGATGAATAAAGCTAATTTTGAACCAAAAAAACCGTGTTTTCTTTGTTAGGCCCGGGACTTTTCAGCCCATGTGTTATATATATATATATATATATATATATATACACATATATATATATATATATATATATATATATATATATATATATATATATATATATATATATATACATTATTTTTAGTATAGCCATGTTTTGAGATATTTTTTAATTATTTGTCTAGGGAATAATAAGTCTCGTTAAAATAATTAAGTTATTTATAAATGTTGCGCAAGGAGACATTTCAAGATATTTCTTAATCAATCACTTAATTTTTCTTTTCTTACTTTTTTTTCTCAAAAATATTCAAAAATTCAAGTTGAAGCCAGTTTTTGAAGACTACGACCTGACCCTAAGTGTAAAATAAAGTGCCTAAAACTAACAATATTTGGTGGACCCAAAGTTTTAACTCTTATTACAATTTCAACACAATAGGACTCAGAATTTTTCTGGAATATGCGAAATGATTTTTTTTATCCATATGTCGGTATATATCCTTGTGTTTTACTTGTCAACAAATGTTAATTTGTATTAAATAATTGTAGAATTTGTTATAATATTACCTTAAAGATATAATAGGACCACCATATGTATGCCTGTAATCCACCATATTTTCACCTGCAAAGAGATTTGGTAAGGAAACTGATTTCTCGCCGCATTCAACGCTCTCTCGCGTCAATCAACAACTTTCCAAATACACAAACCTTTCTAGTTTAGTGAGTTGAGGATTTTAAGAAAGCATATTAATAATTATTTTTTCGTCACTGTCCAATACTTTTCCTTTCGGAGCACGTTCTGGTAGGTCATCAACATTTTTTAACCAAGAGTATCATTTAATCCACTTGCTAATAAATGCCCACGACTTACTCATATAACTAGCAGCCGCTGTAGGCAACATTTTCAGACCACAAAGTATTGTTTGCAGGGGTGCCAACAATAACCTCAAAAAAAGAAGGAATATCTTTTACCGACTACAAGTTATAAGTACCACGTTTTTACTTGGTCGACTGTATGAATCCCTATACACGGATGTTGGTGACTATCATAGATATTCGCTTCTTGTTTGCTATGTTTGAGAATAACTCGGTCGAACTGACGGCGAACTGCTCTTGCAGGTTTGCTAACCCATAAATTATTTGTCTGCTTAGTCGTCTCTTTCAGTGGATAATGTTCTGCAGGAGATGATATTTTTTATCGTTGCTCATTACGTCACAGAGATATTCAAGTTTTCTATCTTGTATAGATGTTGTAAGCTTAAGCTAACATTGCTTTCTGTGAGTGACGTCTGACTTACTGACGACATGCTGAGGACCCTACAATATATCCGTATTTCTACAGAAATATTCAGTTTGATGCAAGAAGTATGTGGTGATGATTACTTATTAGAGGTTCAAGTTTTCGAGTGGGTAAAACGATTCAAAGATGGCAGAAAAGACGTCACAGATGATCCCTGCGTTGAACGTCCACGAACGGCAAAAACAGACGTCAACATTGAAAAAGTGGATAAGATCATTAGAGAAATTCGACGTATGAGTTTTAGAACTGTTAGTGAGTTAACAAATACTGACAAAGAGAGTGTTCGGCTAATTTTACATGACAATTTTAGTACAACCAAAGTGTGTTCAAAATTAGTACCGAAAATCCTTTCTGCCGATCAGAAATATTTGCTCTGACATCTTGAAAAATATTGAATTTGACCCTAACTTTTCAAAGAGGGTGATATGTGATAAATTATGATTTTTCACGTAAGACCCTGAAACCAAATACGAATCCATGCAGAGGAAAAGCTCAAACTCACCGAGGCGAAAAAAAAGCGCGGAGGGGTAAAACAAGATTCAAAGCTATGACGATCATGTTTCTTGACATCCGTGGGATTGTTCACATTGCTGGATGCCTGAAGGTTAAACAGTAAATTAAGTGTACTATAAAGAGGTTTTGACCATCCTTCGTGAACGTTTGAGAATGAAAAGACTCGAAATTTGGAAAAATTGGATCCTCCACCAACGCGTATATATATATATATATATATATATATATATATATATATATAATATATATATATATATATATATATATATTTATATTACGTTGATAATTATACACTATTGTAATAAATGTATATTATGCTTATGGTATATTAATTTAAATTTTGACTTTAGAAGTGATCAGCAATAATAAATGCGGTATTTTTAACTAAATTTTAAATTTTTAGACTGGAAATCGTAATGTTCGAGTATTATCCCTCTACCAAGTGCAATCTGAACTAAATATACCGTATACTACTCCATGCTGATAATCTAGAAATCTCTTTTAAACGAAGGTATTGCATTTTTTTTTTCGAGACTTTCATTAGATTTTACCTAGCTGTTCCCACAACGATCAAGCAAGTTAGTCCAACTTGGCTTGTCGAGCTAGTTGACCAAGTAAGTTTGATGGTGTTGACTCGAAACTGGTAAGTTGGGTGGTTTGACGAGGAGTTGTACAGTTTTCTGGTTTGTCAGAAAAATTGTTAAGACTGACAGCTTGACAAGTAAATATAATCGTGTGGGACATTGTAGAGCCTTCAAACCATCCAACTCATCGATTTGTAGCTCCCGCTTTGTCCTGTTTTTTATTTTTGGCGAAATAAGTGAGAGTAGTAATAAATAAGTATCTTCGTCCGTCCTCGTATAGTTATACCGATGTTGGGGCTCGTACCTCAATTCGTTCAATAAATTAATGTGGTCATAATGTGCTTTTTTTAAGTAACAACTCTTTGCTTTACTTTGACTTGTTTGATTTTCTTTTAACCTTCTTCTCTTTTAGTAACAGGCAATACAAGTATGATAAGTGGTTTATATCCATCGTGAAAATGCAAAACATCGAATCTCCGTGTTGGAGCATCCGTTCTACATACCTGACTTTGCTTCACACAGTGAAGAGTGTATTGTAAGGAACCAGTTGACACAGTAAAGAAGAAAGCTGGACTCGAGGCGAAAACAGATTGAAGAAAATGTAACACTACACCATACTTTTTTTAAGATCTAGATTAAAATTTTATTTCTAAATTTTACATCATTGTATTTAACTTAAATAACTCTTGACAAGATCACCTGATAAGAAATATGTCTATTCATCATTTTTTAAAGTTCAATTGCCAACTTCCTTTTCATTTATTCGTTTTTAATAAATATAAAATTACTATTGTTATTATTCAAATGCAGATAAACTAGATTGTTAGACATTTATTAAAATATATTTATATTTCTGGACGATAATAAGCACTGATGTGATTTATTGTCTAATTTACATCCTGTTACAAAACGAGAAACACCGCGTGAAGTCTGTATTTTCAATATTTAAAGCTGTAGAACATCAAGAGCTATTCTTTTTAGTGTTCTGTACGGAACACTTATAAGATCACTTCGGTGTCTGTCTGTCCGTCTGTCTGTCACACCCGATTTTCTCCGAAACTATTTGTCATAGAAAGTTGAAATTTGATAATAATATAGGAATTGATGGCTTCATTAGAGCCATGCAGTTTTGAAAGTTAAATTTTGACTTAAGGGGTTAGTTCTGGGGGGTGAAATCGGAAGTGAAAAAAAAAATTTTTAATAGGTAATCGAGTCTGATGTCAAATGAACGCTTGTGAAAACACGAGTAAAAATTATATATATAATGTAATACTTGCGTGTACTTTTCTTTGTACTATTTTTAAAAAATCGCTGTCCACCCGCTTTATCTCGAAAAGTACTTGTCGAAAAATTTTGAAAAAATTCTGGAATATTCTCCACGGGGTGAGGATTGAACGAAAATAATCATGAGTGCATTACCTTTACTACTCAGTATATATTACCACTACACCAAACACTTTATTTTTGCACTCGACGCGCGTTTCGCTAACCATGTTAGCTTCATCAGGAGCGATGATTGACTAAAGCTAAACTACAAATCTACCCTATTTATACTTAGCCTAACCCTTAAATTACTCAAGCGGAACTAATGACATAGGCAAGGCCATCAGTTCCGGTCAAGTAACCAGTAGAGGGGACTATAAGGAATAGGCCCTCTGTCTTTATTTAAACTACTTTTACATTTTATGATTTCCATACTTTCGTATACGTTCAACAATCTTCTATCAGATACATTCTTTATTAATCTTAGATTATCTAATATTACAGTATGATCAGCTTCAAGGGCATGTTCGGCAATGCTAGACTTTTCTGTTCTATTGTATCTTAAGTGTGCTAAATGTTCTTTAAATCGTGTTTTAATTGACCTTTTAGTTTGCCCAACATACTTTTTGTCACAATCATTACAAATAATTTCATAAATTCCACTTTTCTCACAATTAGGAATCTTATCTTTGGGATTTCCTAAGATATTCCTCAGATTGTCTGTTGACTTATAGACTAATGTGAGGCCTACCTTATTAAATACCTTATTGAGTTACTTGCTATATTTCGGATTATATGGTATGGAGGCATACTTGGTGTTATATTCTTCGCGTGTAAAAAAGGTGGAATTCTGAATATTAAACCTAAATTTATGTCTATTTCTTAGCTTATTTACTAAGTCATCGTCATAACCATTAACTCTAGTTATATTTCTAATACGATTCCTTTCTTTATTAAAGTTTACTCTATTCAGAGGGAAAGTGACCAAACGATGAACTAAAAAATGTAATGAGGCTAATTTATGTTGTTTGCAATGAAATGAATCATTAGGAATATATCTATCTGTTACTGTGTCCTTCCTATAGATATCAAATTCTAATCTATTATTATTTTTAATAATTAAAATACCTAGAAAAGGCAATTGTCCTTTGTTCTCAACTTCGTAAGTACAATTGCCTTTTCTAGATATTTTAATTATTAAAAATAATAATAGATTAGAATTTGATATCTATAGGAAGGACACAGTAACAGATAGATATATTCCTAATGATTCATTTCATTGCAAACAACATAAATTAGCCTCATTACATTTTTTAGTTCATCGTTTGGTCACTTTCCCTCTGAATAGAGTAAACTTTAATAAAGAAAGGAATCATATTAGAAATATAACTAGAGTTAATGGTTATGACGATGACTTAGTAAATAAGCTAATAAATAGACATAAATTTAGGTTTAATATTCAGAATTCCACCTTTTTTACACGCGAAGAAAATAACACCAAGTATGCCTTCATACCATATAATCCGAAATATAGGAAGGGACTCAATAAGGTATTTAATAAGGTAGGCCTCACCTTAGTCTATAAGTCAACAGACAATCTGTGGAATATCTTAGGAAATCCCAAAGATAAGATTCCTAATTGTGAGCAAAGTGGAATTTATGAAATTAGGTGTAATGATTGTGACAAAAAGTATGTTGGGCAAACTAAAAGGTCAATTAAAACACGATTTAAAGAACATTTAGCACACTTAAGATAGAATAGAACAGAAAAGTCTAGCATTGCCGAACATGCCCTTGAAGCTGATCATACTGTAATATTAGATAATCTAAGATTAATAAAGAATGTATCTGATAGAAGATTGTTGAACGCATACGAAAGTATGGAAATCATAAAATGTAAAAGTAGTTTAAATAAAGACAGAGGGCCTATTCCTTATAGTCCCCTCTACTGGTTACTTGACCGGAACTGATGGCCTTGCCTATGTCATTAGTTCCGCTTGAGTAATTCAAGGGTTAGGCTAAGTATAAATAGGGTAGATTTGTAGTTTAGCTTTAGTCAATCATCGCTCCTGATGAAGCTAATATGGTTAGCGAAACGCGCGTCGAGTGCAAAAATAAAGTGTTTGGTGTAGTGGTGATATATACTGAGTAGTATCATTGTGCCAAAGATTCCACATTCCCAACTTAGTTGCATTACCTTTAATAATTTATTTGGTATAAAAAAACAAAAATTTCAAGGTCATCAGTTTTCAGTAAAGATTGGAAACAAACTTTGTTAAAAACTCATTTGGGGTGTGTTTTGTGAAGTCACTGATCGTTTTATACCACCGCACATTGGGACCAAAACCCAAAAAGGTGGCCCAAATATAAAGGTGTTATTCGAATTATATGAAAATTTGCATATCTGGTTTTTTGAGGTCGCTGATTAAGAATCTGACATAAAAAATGTAAATAACAAAATGGCGGCTCCAATATGGCTGACAAAATTGATAAAAATTGTCATATTTTCATGAAATTTCGACTATAGGGCTCTTCGAGGTTGCTGACGAAGAATCTGAAATTAAAAATGTGAAAAACAAAATGGCGGATCCCATATGCGGACAAAAATGATAATTTTTATCATATTTTCATGAAATTTTGACTATAGGGCTTTTCGATGTCGCTGATAAGGATCCGAAATTAAAAATGTGAAAAACAAAATGTTTCAGTTAACTAATGTTAAATGAAAATTAACATGGATTTGAGTATTATGTATTATAAAGATAGATATAACATTATTCATACTTTTTTACATAAAATTTATTTAAAAAAATTAAATAATAATCAAATTTTTTTGTACTCAATTTATATCGTTTAAATGTACTCACTTTTATTCGGAGAATCCATTTCACGAAATTAAATTAACTTCAAATACAAAACATTTGAGCGCAATTGAATCTGCCTGTCTAACTCAAACAGAACAAGCTCAGAATCTGGCCTGCTCGACGCTCTAACAACAATAGGTGTCAAGAGCCATGGGTGCACACTTGATTATTATAACCGGTCGTTTCGAATAGCGCAGGTACCAACCCACATACCTAGAGCCTGAAAAGTCCCTCGATCTAACATTCATTTTAGGGACTTATGGCCACCTTTTCGGCATTCGGTCCCAATGTGCACCCTAACAATTTTTTTTATTTTAAAAGCAATTAACGTACGGAACACTAATTGTGCAAGTTCAACTTGCACTTGACCGGTTTGTTTTTTTAGAAGAATATTATCATAGACTAAAGAATTGTGATATGACACTATGAAATTAAACGTAAATTTTAGACAACCACCATATAAAAAACCAATAGTTTTTCTATATTCTAAATAAAGTTTATTAAATTGAATGTGTAGAGATTTCTGGACAAAGAACTGAACCAAGTGATTTTCACCATCGCCTTTTGGTTAATTGTTTACAATAAAGATAAGAAATAATGGTCTGGCTAGACTGTAGACCCTCTTGATACACGATTTCCTTCCAATCCCTCCATACACACAGCATCACCTGATACTGTAGCATTAATTCTGGTATTGTCGTTGTTTGTGCAGCTTCACATCTAATGGTATACGAGGCTGGTTTGAAAAGTCCGTGCAAAAATAAAAAACTACTTATGTGTTTGGGGTAAACCTTTTTTATTTTTCGACATAGTCTCCTTTTAGGCTTATACACTTCGTCCAACGATGTTCTAGTTTGTTGATCCCTTCCGAATAATAGGATTTGTCCAAGTCTGCAAAATATCCATTAGTGTCTGCAATCACCTCCTCGTTGTAATAAAATCTTTGTCCCGCCAGCCATTTCTTCAAATTGGGGAACAAATAGTAGTCCGAGGGAGCCAAGTCTGGAGAATAGGGGGGATGTGAAACGAGTTGGAATCGTATTTCCATTAATTTTGCGACCACAACTGCTGAGGTGTGTGCTAGTGCGTTGTCGTGATGGAAAAGGACTTTCTTGTGGGCCAATCGCGGGCGTTTTTCTTGCAGCTCGGTTTTCGAACGGTCCAATAACGATGAATAATATTCACCTGTAATAGTTTTACCCTTTTCCAGATAGTCGATGAGGATTATCCCTTGCGAATCCCAAAAGACAGTCGCCATAACCTTTCCGGCCGAAGGACCGGTCTTCGCCTTTTTTGGTGCAGATTCCCCCTTGGTAACCCATTGTTTAGATTGTTGTTTAGTCTCAGGAGTATAATAATGTATCCATGTTTCATCCACAGTGACGAAACGATGCTTAAAGTCCTCCGGATTCTTCTGGAACAGCTGCAAACCATCCTTGCAACACTTCACACGATTCCGTTTTTGGTCAAGCGTAAGCAATCGCGGCACCCATCTTGCGGATAGCTTTCTCATGTCCAAATGTTTATGCAAAATATTATGTACCCGTTCAGTCGAGATGCCCACAGCACTAGCAATCTGACGCACCTTAACTCTTCTGTCATCCATCACCATATTATGGATTTGATCAATGATTTCTGGAGTCGTAACCTCCACAGGCCCGTCCAGAAACGTTCAGCGTCACTTGTGCCCATATGGCCAGTCCGAAAATTTTGAAACCACTTATAAACTGTTCTAATCGAAGGTGCAGAGTCACCATAATGTTTATCAAGCTTCTCTTTAGTCTCCTGAGGCGTTTTGCCTTTCATAAAGTAATGTTTAATCACCACACGAAATTCTTTTTCGTCCATTTCTTGAAAATCACTCGACTTCCTTGATTCACACGAATGCCAAACACAAAGAAATAGACCAATATGGCTGAAACTTGGTGTGCGTTCATTCAAGAGATGCTACTAACTAAACATGACCTCGATACGCGCCGGTGGTGCCATCTCTCGGACTTTGCACGGACTTTTCAAACCAGCCTCGTATTCTCCTTATTAGGAAATACCTTGGATATTAAGAGGAGTCTATATTATAAGAGGCGTCGATAATACAATCTCTTCCAAGCTTTACTTAACAGGTGCTTTATAAAAAGTAAAATACCAATACCATGGGTAAACGCCTTGATTCTAACTTATAAATTAACGAAGAAATTGGACAGTTAGCAACCACGGGAATAAACGGGATTTAGAGAGGGATACAGCACTTCGGCTCATCTTCAAACAATTATATTACTAGTGGAAAAAGCAAATAAATATAAGGTCACCTTGTGGATATTAATGGTTGACTACGAAATGCAATGCCACTTTACAAATAATGCTTGAAGAAAAAACAAATAAAATTAAAATTAAAAGCTATTAATAGAAGGTGAAAGAATAGGAAAAGTACAAACATTCATTTATTTAGCAGAAAAAATCCAAATATCAAAAGGTAATTTAAAGGCTGACTTGGATAGAAGAGTCTCGTTAGCTTAGTCTGCGTTCGGAAGGTTACAACCTATATTTAAATTAGACATCCCAAATACAATAAAAGCCAGAGTATTCGAACAATATGTACTGCCTGTATTAACATATGGTATGATTAAATACATGGGGAGGAAAGGAAAAACAATATTGTTAGAAATAATTAATAGTGCATGGGACGAAGAAAATCTTCCAGCCGAATGGGGAATATCGTTTATTACACCAATCTATAAAAAGGGAGAACACAAGGATTGTAATAATTACAGAGGAATTACTATACTGAACACAATTGTCAAAATTTATGAGGGCATTATTAATAATACGATAAAGAAAGTAATAGAACCACAACTATCGGAATCGCAAAGTGGATTTAGACCAGCAAGAAGTACACAAGATCACATATTTACACTGAAATAGATTATCGAAAAAAGATCAAAACAAAATAAGAGTCTACACCTTGCTTTCATAGACTTAAAAAAAAGCATTTGACAGTGTACCGAGAAATAAAGTGTGGAAAAGCCTAGAAAACAAGGGAATAAACAAAAAGACAATAAGAATAATAAAGCAACAATGTGCAGTATGTAATAAAAAACATGAAGTCGGAGGGATTTACAACAAAGGAAGTTTTGAGGCAGGGAGGAAGCTTGAACCCAACATTGTTCACTGTATACATGGATGAAATAATCAAGAAGTGAAAAGAATGACAATAGGATACTGGAAGCTGAAAAGAATAAAAGTATCTGAAGCGGCTTTTGCTGATGATATTGTGCTGATGGCGGAAAATGAGAGACAATTACAAGGAAACCTCGATATTTGGAATAAAGCGTTTAAGGAAGAAGGTATGAAATTTAATGAAGATAAAACAAAAGTAATGACAATGGAAAACCAACGAACAAACATTTACATAGAAGGGAATAAAATACAACAAGTGGAACAATATAAGTATCTGGGAGTGATAATGGATGAAACTGGAAAACAAGACAAAGAAATTAATGAAAGAATCGAAAAAACGAACAAACTTTTACTATGCAATAAATAATAAATTCATTAGGAAGAAAGAGGTGACGAAACAAACAAAAATAAAAGTATTCAAGGCAATTTTTAGGACAATCCTGACATATGGATGTGAATCATGGACCCTAACAGACAGGCGGAAAAACAAGATACAAGCCGTCGAAATGAAATACCTGAGAGCAGTACAAGAAGTTACACGGAAGGACAAAATAAGGAATACAGATATGAGAAGGCTGAGAGTACAAGCAATTATGGAATATATACAACAAAGACAGCTGGGATGGTGGGGACATGTACAGAGGATGATAGACAGGTGAAACAAGTGTATGAAGCCCGAATACAGGGAAAACAGAAGCGAGGAAGACCTAGACAAACCAGGAATGGATGGCAAGAAGACAAACCTATTGAAAGTATACTTAAGGAGAAGGGAAAATCCTGGAAAGAAGCAGTGAAAACGGCTAAGAATAGAGACAGATGGAAAAGGTTTATATATGGAGATTGAGAGGGAAAAAAAGGAGAATGTATACCTGCCCTACACCATATGGTAGAAGGGATATACTATATATATATATATATATATATATATATATATATATATATATATATATATATATATATATATATATATAGATCGTATTTCTAACATCAAAATTCGAAGAAGATCGAAAGTGACAAATGTAAGACAAATATTAAGGTGGAATTGGGCGTGGTATATCGCGAGAATGAATGACAGCAGATGGATACGCCATATAGTTGAATGGAGGCCTAGAGAACACAAAAGATGCAGAGGTAGACTACAGACAAGATGGATGGACGCCATAAAAAGATTAGCAGGACACGATTGGATGCAAAAAGCAAACAACAAAGTTCATTGGAGACAACTTGGGGAGGCTTATATCCGACTATGGATGGAATAAGCTTTCTAAGTGCATTTCAGAATATGCTTTCAAATTAACGCTCAGCAAATTGCGTGACAATAAGAATGGAGTTGTAGCCGCGTAACCTTTCTTTTTTTTTTAATAAATACTTTATTTTTAGTGTTCCGTACGGAATACTTATAAGATGACTTCGGTGTCTGTCAGTCTGTCCGTCTGTCTGTCTGCCACACCCGATTTTCTCCGAAATTATTTGTCATAGAAAGTAGAAAGTTGGTAATAATATAGGAATTGATGACCTCATCAAAGCCGTGTAGTTTTGAAAGGCAAATTTTTGCCTTAAGTGGTTAGTTTTGGGAGGTGAAATCGGAAGTGAAAAAACAATTTTTTTAGTAGTTCATCGGGTGTGGTGTGAAATGAAAGCTTGTGTAAACACGAGTAATATATATATTTATATATATATATATATATATATATATATATATACATATATATATATATATATATATATATATATATATATAAACTTGATTGGTTTTTCTTGGGTACTTAGGTTCTTTTGGAAAGTAAGTACCCAAGAAAAACCAATCAAGTTTATGTAAACAAAAGGTTCAACAAAAAAATTATTATATATATATATATATATATATATATATATATATATATATATATATAAATGCAATACTTGCGCACACTTTTCTTTGCATTATTTTTAAAAAATCGCAAAAAATTGCTGTCCCCCCACCTTATCTCGAAAAGCACAGATCAAAAAATTTTGAAAAAATTCTGGAATATTCTTCAGGGGGTGTAGATTGAACGAAAATTATCACACGCGCACTACCTTTAATAATTTATCTGTTATATAAGAAAAGTTAGTTTTAGGAGGTGAAATCGGAAGTGAAAAAAAAAATTTTTTAGTAGGTCATCGAATGTGGTGTCAAATGAAAGCTTGTGAAAACACGAGTAAAAAATATATACATAATGTAATACTTGCGCACACTTTTCTTTGTATTATTTTTAAAAAATCGCGAAAAATCGCCGTCCACCAGCCTTATCTCGAAAAGTACTTAACAAAAAATTTTGAAAAAATTCTGGAATATTCTCCACGGGGTATAGATTGAACGAAAATTATCACACGCGCATTACCTTTAATAATTTATCTGGTATATAAAACAAAACAAAATTTCAAAGTCATCAATTTTCAGTAAAGATGTTTGTGAAAACTCATTTGGGGTGTATTTTGTGAAGTCACTGATCATTTTATACCACCGTAACATTTTCTATTAGTGTACCGTACGGAACACTTATAAGATCACTTCGGTGTCTGTCTGTCCGTCTGTCACATCCGATTTTCTCTGAAACTATTTGTCATAGAAAGTTGAAATTTGGTAATAATATAGGAATTGATGGCCTCATCAGAACCATGTAATTTTGAAAGTTAAATTTTGACTTAAGGGGTTAGTTTTGGGGGGTAAAATCGGAAATGAAAAAAAAAATTTTTTACTAGGTAATCAGATGTGGTGTCAAACTAAAGCTTGTGAAAACACGAGTAAAAAATATATGTATGATGTAATACTTTCACGCACTTTTCTTTGTATTATTTTTGAAAAATCGCGAAAAATCGCTGTCCACCAGCCTTATCTCGAAAAGTACTTAACAAAAAATTTTGAAAAAATTCTGGAATATTCTCCACGGGGTGTAGATTGAACGAAAATTATCACGAGTGCATTACCTGTAATAATTTATCTGGTATATAAAAAAAAAAAACAGAAATTTCAAGGTCATCAATTTTCAGTAAAGATTGGAAATAAACTTTGTTGAAAACTCATTTGGGGTGTGTTTTGTGAAGTCACTGATCATTTTATACTTCCGTTACAACATTTTTTATTTTAAAAGCAATTAACGTACGGAACACTAATTGCGCAAGTTCAACTTGCACTTGACCGGTTTTTTTTTAAAAGCAATCAACGTACGGAACACTAATTATGCAAGTTCAACTTGCACTTGACCGGTTATTTTTTAAATAAGAGCCACTATTTGTCCCTTATGTATATCTTAATTTTGAGAGTGAATTGAGTGGATATTAATGCTGAGAGAGAACAAAAATAAGATAGAAGCTAGCCCGTTTTGTTTGGAGAGAAATGGAGATCGAGATAATTTTTGTACTCCTTTTGAAAATAGTCTCTACAGTTGTTCCAAGCCTAGTTGTACTGTTTTGGACACCATTCATTTTAGAATAAAAAGAATCTAAGTTTAGCTCAAAAAATGAAAAAATACTGAAGACTATTTAGTTGTTATTAGAAAATTAAATAAGGTACAACTTATACGTTCTGTAAGATAGAACGAGAATTCAGTGAAATACTACGCTAACACCGGGAAAAGTATATTAACAAAATAAAAAATTCTTACATTTATTACATCCTTAAAATTACATAGACTAAATAAAAGACATATTATGCTATGAAAGTGCACACATTTACAGAGAGTCTTTAAGTTAGAATTATGAAGATTGTATCAATCCTAGCATCACTTATTTTAAGTGTGAAAAATGCCTTTAAAAGGCACGATGTGGAAAGATTGTTTCTGATTCACTTCCTGTGAAACCGACTTTGGGATCACAGGTGTTACGTAGTCGTTGGAAACACACGTTGTATAAAGGAAGTGAGATATTTAAAGTGGTGTACTAATGACTTACTGCTTGGGTTCTCCTCGTGAGTTCTCTATCAACCGCTTGGCTTCTCCTGGTGAGATTCTCATCAAAATATTGCCTCACACACTACTTCCCCATTTCCACGTGGGTAACTGATCACTCTTTAACCCGAAATGCCTTAGAATGAATAGAATATTTTTGGAATGGAAAAAGGCCTCAGACTTAAGGTCTGAAAACGGCACCCACTCGGTGATAAAAAAAGACGTTTCACTACATCATGGAAGAACAAGCCATCACTGCATGATGGACGAAAAAGCCCCTAAAATTGGAAATGGCGGGTTATATACCTCTCCGTTCCCCTTCCTTCGAAGTGAAGTCTTAAAAATGTACTGATTCACTTCAGGAAAGCAAAATGAGACGGGAGTGTTAAACTCGCGACTTGATAAACAAGGACCGGTGATGCACGTCCTAATTATAAACCAGACACATTCAATGCAAATGAAATAAGTTAACTTGATCATATGCCTACTACTGGTTCAGTTACACTGCTTAACTAAATATAAAAAACTGTAATAAGGTTTGAATTTACTGCTTAACTTAAATTAACAATCATTGCATGAAATAATGAAAAAAAAAGTTAAATTCTCCTTGGTTACTCTCAACGCGAGATAAAATTTCTTCTAGGTAATTAAGCTGAACGACTTCTTGCTGTCGGCAGATATTTGCATGAAAAGATAAGCGTTCAAAATGAATGGAGAAATAAGCGTACTGTCATCTATAAAGCTGTAGATTGGATTCCTGGTGCTTTCCAGCAGATCGTTAATGTAAATGAGAAAGCGAGTAGAGGACAGCATGGAGCCTTGTAGTATATTAGCTCTGATAGTGAAGGTTTTAGAAAGAAATCCGTCGACTGTCACTAGTAAAAAAACGCTCTTTGAGGAAACACGAAAACCTCCTTAGCGCAGACAATTGAGTCGTGGGATCTAAAACAAACGTCTAACCAAAAGAAAGTTTTTCCCCATTTGGCAGATTTGAAGTGCCAAATCTTGCACGATTAGGTACCTCTCTGTCACTGATCGGTAGGATATTCGATGTCGAAAGCAGTTTATGGTCAGAAAAACCTAACGTCGGATCTACAATGATAGTGTAAATCTCTGGATTGGTGGTTAATAACCGGACAAGAAGACTGGAGAACTCTCTGTCTGGAGCAGGGATTCATGTTGGTTCACAGATAAGTTGAGTAAAACCATAAGTCGGTCATATTTGAACACTTAAGCCAGTTGATGTTGTGGGCATTAAAATCGCCCAGGACGGCAATTTCGAACCCTGGATAATTAATCTGTATATAATCGGTAGTGTCTACAAGAGAAACGAAAATTGTTCTAAATTTAGTATCACTTGGTGGTCGATAGAGGCAGCAGATAAACCTTATGGTTTTTGAGTCATTATTTTTAACCACATAACATCAAAATTTCGAGGCTACAGAACTTCCTCTAATTGGCAAGAGAGATCGCTTCTGACAAAAAGATAGGTTCCGAAGTTACGCCTAAACCGGGAATTGAAGTCGTACTCAGGATAGAGAAAGTTAACTGCTGGTCGATGAACTGACTAGCAGTCAGAGATATTTCATTTGATTTGACAGTGTTTGTGCACTGAATTTATTTTTGAGTTTAAAGCGCGTATGTTACAAAAATCTACTTTAAAATTGCGATCTCCTCATGTTGAAGCCCCAAGAATTAGCTCCAACCTGGAAATTCCAGCAGGAGGCTATTTTACCCTCACCGGAATTTTTTGTTCCTTGGAGCTTCATCATGCTATTCTTCTTCCTATAGTTTGCTTAGTTTATATCCTGCTATACATCGTTTTTAGGTTTCTTGTAGTCGAGGAGTCCTAAAATTAATTTTTCATCATTGTCAGTCAGTAGTCAAGCATATAAAAGTTAAGTAAGTTGGGCGAGGATGTTAAGACAGGTTCTATCAACTTACGGTGCTTGCAGTAAGTTAATCTTTACTGTGAGAAAGTCATATTCAATACTTACTTTCTTAAAATTGCCCATTTGCAAGGAAACTACTGAGTAAATCACTTAGTCATCTTTTAAATTTGTCAATTTGTGGCCTTACTATAATCATTTGAGATTTATTTCCACATAATGAAGTGGAACTTACGTCAGCAAGAAATTGAAAAACTTTAATTGTATGATGAAATATCTATCAATTAACAATACTGTATCCTTGTAGAGACCCTTGACATAATGACAAGCTAAATATATTGATAACCAATAGGTAGATCTTCTGGATAAGCTATGATATAAAAGAAGATGCCACGACGTATTTACGTACCAGTCCTCTACAAATCCTATGAAAATGAAGGTGGTACTACTTCTGCCTATTGTGGTTGCCTTGGCACTTGGTAAGTAACATTGCTCTATTCTTTTAGATCTTACTTTGATGTAAATGCTTCTTGATATATATGCAAGGAAAAGTTAAATTTCCTGCATTTTTTTTTTAATTTTTCAAATGGTTTTTAAATGAAAAAAGTTAAACATAGAAAGATAAACGCATATATTACTATGTAAGTTCAGTGTCTGTAAACGGTTTCCACGCATTTTAGTTTTGAATAAAATAACCGGTCAAGTTGAACTTGCGCAATTAGTGTTTCATACGTTGATTGCTTTTAAAATAAAAAAATTTGTTACGGAGGTATAAAATGATCAGTGACTTCACAAAACACACTCCAAATGAGTTTTCAACAAAGCTTGTTTCCAATCTTTAATGAAAACTGATGACCTTGAAATTTTTTTTTTTTTTTTATATACCAAATAAATTATTAAAGTTAATGCACTCGTGATAATTTTCGTTTAATCTACATCCCGTGAAGAACATTCCAGACTTTTTTCAAAATTTTTTGATAATTCCTTTTGAGATAAGGCTGGGAGACAGCAATTTTTCGCGATTTTTTAAAAATAATACAAAGAAAAGTGCGCGCAAGTATTACATTATATATATTTTTTTTACTCGTGTTTTCACAAGCTTTCATTTGACACCACACTCGATGACCTAGTAAAAATTTTTTTTTTTCACTTCCGATTTTACCCCCCAAAACTAACCCCTTAAGTCAAAATTTAACTTTCAAAACTACACGGCTTTGATGAGGCCATCAAATTTCAACTTTCTATGTCAAATAGTTTCGGAGAAAATCGGGTGACAGACCGACAGACACCGAAGTGATCTTATAAGTGTTTCGTACGGAACACTAAAAATGGGGACAAAAATAAGTCACAAAGTGATAAATTGGGACCGTATGAGAAATAAGAGATGAATTTCACGCTTACGTCGTCATTTTGAAGGAGGTTACCAAAGTTATCGATGACTTTTACTAAGCAAATTATTATATACCAAGCAGCATTAACAATCAGCCCATCTGTCGTCTAATGCTACAGAAGCCACATGACAAGTAAGCTAATTTTTTTAAAGGGCTGCAACAAAGAATGACTTCCTGATTTAGGCTCATTTCGGAGCAAATAAACAGCTGATTGACGTTTCATTTAGGACTAGAAGAAATAAATTCAAATTTCAATACCAATTGCGATGTTGTAAAAAGAGTTTCGAGTTTATTACTTCAGCTTCTACCATTTCTCTTCAACTGTACAAACTAGTTGTAAACAATGCCATTTGATGACGCTTTCTTCCTAATAGTGAGAAAATCGTACGAAATTATTTTTTAAAATTATTCAAAAGAAACTTTCGTCTTTCCAATGCATAAAAACAAATTCTTGCCGTGCTCGTAATCTGTCAGTGCTGTTGAACCCAAAATATATTAAGTTGTATGGAAAGTATTCTCCCAACTTCCAGGTACGCCATCTAGTATTGTTTCGTAAAAAAAATCTGCTAGGTTTAATAATTACACAGTCACATAAAAAAAAAAGTTCATTAATACAAACTAAAATACATATATCTAGTGCACTTTACGACGCTAAATTCGAATTCGTAATTAAAAAAAGATTTATCGTGTCTTTTTTTGCCAAAAAACATCCCTTAAAATGGGCTAAAACTATAGTAATAATGTAATGACTAGAGACCCTGATTATATGCAACATAAAAATCTTGAAATGTGCATGCAAATATGCATGAAAATGCTTAAAATATGCATGAAAAGGGTCAAAATATGCAATATTAAATAATAATAAAAGCAGTAATTTTTAGTTTTTTATTTCAAAATCGACGATGTTTAAATTTAATTAACAATTATTTAACATTTTTTAAAATTATTTTACATTTGTATTCTTCTACACGTAAACAATAAGGTATTGTACTACTCAGTATATATCACCACTACACCAAACACTTTATTTTTGCAATCGACGTGCGTTTCGCCATGTTAGCTTCATCAGGAGCGATGATTGACTAAAGCTAAACTACAAATCTACCCTATTTATACTTAGCCTAACCCTTGAATTACTCAAGCGGAACTAATGACATAGGCAAGGCCATCAATTCCGGTCAAGTAACCAGTAGAGGGGACTATAAGGAATAGGCCCTCTGTCTTGATTTAAACTACTTTTACATTTTATGATTTTCATACTTTCGTATGCGTTTAACAATCTCCTATCAGATACATTTTTTATCAATCTTAAATTATCTAATGTTACAGTATGATCAGCTTCAAGGGCATGTTCGGCAATGCTAGACTTTTCTGTTCTATTGAATTTTAAGGCTATGGTATAGGTATGTGGATGATATTTTCGCGATTTTTGATACAAATAAAGCAAATATTGATGATTTTGTTTCTAAATTAAATAGCCGGTATGATTCCATTAAATTCACTTACGAAGTTGAGAACAAAGGACAATTGCCTTTTCTAGATATTTTAATTATTAAAAATAATAATAGATTAGAATTTGATATCTATAGGAAGGACACAGTAACAGATAGATATATTCCTAATGATTCATTTCATTGCAAACAACATAAATTAGCCTCTTTACATTTTTTAGTTCATCGTTTAATCACTTTCCCTCTGAAAAGAGTAAACTTTAATAAAGAAAGGAATCGTATTAGAAATATAACTAGAGTTAATGGTTATGACGACGACTTAGTAAATAAGCTAATAAATAGACATAAGTTTAGGTTTAATATTCAGAATTCCACTTTTTTTACACGCGAAGAAAATAACACCAAGTATGTCTCCATACCATATAATCCGAAATATAGCAAGGGACTCAATAAGGTATTTAATAAGGTAGGCCTCACCTTAGTCTATAAGTCATCAGACAATCTGAGGAATATCTTAGGAAATCCCAAAGATAAGATTCCTAATTGTGAGAAAAGTGGAATTTATGAAATTAGTTGTAATGATTGTTACAAAAAGTATGTTGGGCAAACTAAAAGGTCAATTAAAACACGATTTAAAGAACATTTAGCACACTTAAAATACAATAGAACAGAAAAGTCTAGCATTGCCGAACATGCCCTTGAAGCTGATCATACTGTAACATTAGATAATCTAAGATTGATAAAAAATGTATCTGATAGATTGTTAAACGCATACGAAAGTATGGAAATCATAAAATGTAAAAGTAGTTTAAATAAAGACAGAGGACCTATTCCTTATAGTCTCCTCTACTGGTTACTTGACCGGAATTGATGGCCTTGCCTATGTCATTAGTTCCGCTTGAGTAATTCAAGGGTTAGGCTAAGTATAAATAGGGTAGATTTGTAGTTTAGCTTTAGTCAATCATCGCTCCTGATGAAGCTAACATGGTTAGCGAAACGCACGTCGAGTGCAAAAATAAAGTGTTTGGTGTAGTGATATATACTGAGTAGTATCATTGTGCCAAAGATTCCACATTCCCAACTTAGTTAATAAGGTATTGTTCCAAATGTTGGGTAGTAAGATTGTGTCTTCGATCACTTAAAATATTTTTATAACTGGAAGACCGTTCCACATCCACTGAGGTAAATGGGCAGTATTTGAATTTGGGTGCTATGTTAGCACTTATTGTTTCTGGCAAAAGTTCACCCGTCCCATTAATAAAACTATCAATTTCACACAAAGGTTCAAAGCCTGGGTTATTGCACAAAATGTTTTCAAACTTTTCTTTAACTTGACGCGGGAATACATCTGGCAATGTGGAGTTTATTTGACGGATTTTATTCATTAACTGAATTGATTCGGTCAACGCCAAACCTTGAGTTTCAAACTTTTTAATATCCGCAGGTATGTGGGAAAAGTGAGTGCTAATCAAAGCTATGTTTTTTTTAAATATCAGAATCGTTAAATGCTTCCTTGGATTGACGAACTGCCATACCCTCTGCACTATCGAAGTCATTTACTACACCTTTGATGGCCTCGAAATATTCATTGTAAAATAGTACAGCTTCAATCCATGTTCCTCATCGAGTTATCACTGGTTCGGGAGGTAAAGACACATTTGGCAGTTTTCCTTTATAGGCGTTGCTGCGAGCAGATGCTTTAAGAAACACTTTTTTGCTGATGAAATCAGTTTATTTACATTTCCAAACGTCCAGTCGAGGGACTCAGTGAGCAAAGTACGTCACATGAATTAAATTTGGATAAAATACTTGGAGGACTTTGGCTGCCTTGATCATATAGGAAGCAGCATCTGAGGGAAATATAAACACTCTTTCATCTGCAGAAGATTCAGGAAATATTTTTTTAATACCCTCATTCACAAATCTGGCGATCGTAGAATGATTTGCCTTGTCAAGTTCTTTGCAGGCCACCAAATAGGAATAAGAAAGCTCTAATCTTAATGCACCCACAATTAAATTCGCAATATAGCGACCACAACTGTCGGTAGTTTCATCAGCTGAAATCCAAATAATGTCATCCTTAAGCTCATTACGCATTTCTTCCAGAACATGTCGGTAAATTGTTGGTATGTAATTTTTTACGCAGTGTTGATTCGTCTGGTATTTTTTGATTCAAGTAATACTTTCACAGAAAATCTTTGAATGTAGGATTTGTAAGTTTGTGGAGAGGAATATTACTTGCAAGCAATGCTTCACATAAATCCATGCTAAAGTGGTTTTTTGGTTTGCCTATAGAAGTGGAATCACTGCTACTTGCTGCTATTATAAGTTGTTGTCGTGGGCTTTTTTTGCAATCCTGCGATATGAAGACTTGTCTTGACATGCTGGTCAATTTGAAACTTTTTTGTGCACGAAACACTTTTCTCGTAAACTCGTCGTATGTAAATATTCCAGGATAATTAGCTACCCTCGAAGAGACACTTTTTTTTGCGGGTGGCATGGTACACGTTAAACTTTAACACAACACGTTAAAAATTGCAAAAAGACTACACTGATGCAAGCGCGTCAACAATAATGTTAAAACTGATATCTTGTTTTAAAATAAAAATTCGTCTTCGAGAAAATTGTTTATTTGGTCCACGCTCAAACAAATATTCTTAGAAACTAACTACTTATCACTTAATATCCCGATCCAGAAACAAAGGAATAAAATACCGACGTAATTTTGGGTATTCCCTTGGCACTATAACCTAATCGATGTTTAGATTATTGCAGGTAATGTTCCGGCGATAAGATCGGTTCCAGACGGCGACATTAACAATACCCTGAGTAATTCAATTGCCTAGTAATACCGAGAAATATTGTAAATATAGGGAAAATATGCATCATTACTAGATTTTGGGTAAAATATGCAATAATCGGTGAGAATGGTCTAAATATGCAAATGCATATGAAAATATGCATATGCATATAATCCGGTCTCTAGTCATTACATTATTCCTATAGTTTTAGCCCATTTCAAGGGATGTTTTTCGCCAAAAAAAAATGACACGATAAATCTTTTTTTTTACGAATTCGAATTCAGCGTCGAAAAGTACACTAGATCTATATATTTTGGTTCATGGTAATAAACTTTTTTTTTCTGGGGCTATGTTATTAGAAACATAGCAAAAGAAATATAGAATAGAGCTACCAAGACGTTTAATATTCACATATAGGATGAAAAAAATCTTAATTTTCATAAATCAAATACACCTAAAACCGATTTAACACTATTTTTTTAAATCTCGATACTGAAAAAGCTGATTCCATTATCGTCTTAAAATCTGGAGATATTTTTAAAATTATATAAAACTCTCATTTGTAAAATCCGCGTCTAATGACGCCGACGCTGTCTGTAAAATATTTGTATATGTACAAGGATGGATTGAACAGTTCGCGGCCTCGCCAAAAAATAATTATAATATTTTTATTATAGTACTCTCAATAAATTCATATTTTCTTTGGTTGTCAAAGTGTAAAATTTTGTTGCTGTAGAATTTGTGGTTTTTGGGTTAGAACAAGTTTAGTGAGACCAAGTATAGCGTTTTTGGAAAAATGGAAAAAATTGAAAAACTTGCGGTCAACAAGTACCTGTTTAAAAAAAGATTAACACCAAAGGAGATCTACGATGATATGAAAATAATATTAGCGGAATCTGCTCCGTCATATACCACTGTGAAAAAATGGGTTGCAGAATTTAAACGTGGACGAAAGAGCATCGAAGATGACCCTCGATCCGGCCGGCATACGACGGCTACGACTGAAAAAAAAACATCGGCAAAGTGTGAGATCTCATATTAAAAGACCGTAGATTAACTATCAGGGAGATTGCAGACACTATAGGCATCTCGTATGAACGTACACGAAACATCATTGCCAACGAACTCGGTTTTTCTAGGGTTTCCGCTAGGTGGGTCCCCAGATTGCTTTCAGTTGAACAAAAACGATTTCTCGCGATTGTTTGGAGTTGTTGGAGGTTGATCCGCAAGATTTTTTTAACAGGTTTGTGACAATGGACGAAACCTGGGTTCACCACTGTACTTCAGAGTTAAAACAACAATCCAAGCAGAGGAAAAAAATCTGGTAAACCGACCCCACAGAAAGCGAAGGCAATTCTGTCGGCTTGAAAAGTGATGTCGTCAGTTTTTTGGGATGCTAAAGGTATTATTATGGTGGATTACTTTCCGAAAGGCGAAACAACAAACTCGAGTTACTATTGCACCCTTTTGAGTCGTTTACGTCAAGAAATTAAAGAGGAACGCCCAGGACTACTCTCGCGTTCACACGTCTGTTGAGTCTATGGCTCAAATTCGTGATTGTGGTTTCGAATTGCTGCCCTACCCGGTTTATTCTCCTAATTTGGCACCTTCGGACAGGTGTGGAAGTGGAAGTCCATATTCCAGCAGTTTACTAGCTGTTCTCTTGTCCGTCACTGCTGAAATGAACTTCTGTCTATTTTCAGTTGCTTTACGATAATTATATATACCTGAGGAAGGATCCCTCGAAAAGTGCTACCTGCTTTTAAATGGTTGACTGTGTCAACCACTCTGTCGGTTCGAAAGCTGCTGTGTCAGCTCTCGATGAAGTAATTAGGTATGCGTACTTAATACAATTCGTTGTATCCTACCATCGTGCTCCGTAACTTCTGGGATAAGTACCAACTGATTCTGTTTTCTTGTTTGTCAATCCTAACCTGACTGACGAGCCGTGATACTGCGAAACGCGTCTCAGGATGGATTTGACGGACAAGAGAACAGCTAGTAAACTGCTGGTATATGGACTTCTGTCTATTTTAAGTTGTAAATATTTTTGTACATATTTTATTTTGTTTTCTTGACTAGGCTGCGAACTCTTCAATCCATTCTCATATATTTATTTTAATAAGCCAGTACGCATTTTAATTTTATTCTTCTATTTTTTAGCTGCCGAAGTCCCATATAAGGCTGCCTATATACCTTTAGGAACAAAAATAGAAAAAGATTCTACACTGGGTATCATTGATGGACAACCGGCTACCAGAAACCAATTTCCTTACCAAGTTTCCCTTCAAGCAAGAGGACTTTTGACCTTCAGTCACTTTTGTGGAGGTTCAATTGTTTCTCCAAAGTAAGCAATGTTATGATAGCTCCACACGCTTGCCAAATCTCGACAAGCCCTCACAAACTCGAACGTGTGGATCGTGCGACTGGCTTGACTTGCGTAGGTTTGGGAGCGCTTGCCACCGCTCGGGCAGAGTGTCGGTATTTTGTGCACAAGTCAAAAGAAATTTGGGGCAAACGCTTGCAAAGTATCCACACGCTTGCGAAGTAGGCATGTCGATTCATTCTAAAAATAATCGATCTTCCATTCGAATCGAACGCGCTAGAATCGATTCCCGTTTAAATTGAGGATTAAAAGATCGATTCTCGATTAATCAAATCGTAAGTCGATTTTTTTGAATCTGCTTACGAGATAGAAAAAATATAAAGTTCTGTGGGGCAGTTTATTGTAGACACTTGCAATCAAGAAATAAAACAATAGGTAAATTATATGCGTTTATTGGATCAAATGAATAAATTACTACATTTCCCAATATTTCAAATCAAATGATTTAGGCGACTCCTTCCGTCACACAGTGTCTCGACTAGTACAAGCTAGTGGGACAATATTATTTCTTCACTTATTTCAATTGTTTATGTATATTCCAGGTATCTTAAGCTATTTTAAGAAAAAAAAAGTTGAAAAATGTGTACTGTATGTGTATTAATCGAAATATGTAGCTGCAAGACGGAAGTGGTATACTAATGTGTCTCATTTGTTCACTATTGTCGCTAATTGTTCTTTAATTAGCTACATACGTCTACCTACTCATTATGTGTGAAAAGCACAATCATGTTTGTTTACAAAGAAATTTCTAGGAAAAAAATAAAAATCATAATGATAGTACCCACATTTATTAATTTACAAAATATTATTTCTTTTAAAATAAATTAGTACAATAACAGTATCTATATATCAATTATTTACAATAACAAGGTGTATAAGTAAAAGAAATATAATATTAAATAACTTATATATAAGAATAATAATTACAATAAAAAAATACTTAAACCTACTAATCACCATCAGATGAGTCGTCATCACCGCTCTCCCCCATTCAGTAGAACATTCAGAGAGTAAATAATCCTCCTCATTTAATTCGTGATGATGACTTACTGATGGTGTTTCGGATGGCAATGAAGGTGGGATAATCAACTGCAGAACCTCCGATGGCAAAGAAGTAAATTTTCTTCGCGGTAATTCTCTATACGAGTTGATAACAGGATCAGACGTAATTAAAAGCATTCTCAAAAGATCTGTATTTGTGGCAATACGTGACCGCTTTCTGGTGTGCCGTTCACGGAATCTACGACAGTCTTTATTTCTTGTCTCCTGGGCTTCTTCGGAGAGTTGTCCAATGGGAAGAAGAAAAGACTTTATAACTTCCGCGCTGTGTACACGAATTTTATGCACAGTAACGGGCATGGAATACCACGAATACAGATCAAGGTATAATTTTCTAGTATCAACACAAAACTTTTCAAATTCTATATAATTTATGTCATATTCCGATGACAAAGTTCTTAAAATTACATGAAATCTACGAATAAGGTTTACGTCTAATCCTGTAATTTCCCTGCTCAATTCAGATTTGGAAAAAAATCTACGTGCTGTGTTTCCATCGTTTGTGTTACCATACCCAGGTTTTGGTTTATCTATAATGAGACCCATAGGATCTTTAAACACTTTTTGTATCTCTTGTGAGCGTTGCTTCACAATAGCTTTGTCGTTATCTCCCCTGACTTGCCACTTTTTTATTTCTAAACGATAGCTGATGTGAAGCAAACATTCAAACGTGCGGATCCATGCATGTAAAGTAGAATAAACCAAATGCAAGGCGTTCTTCGTTGCTGGGATATTTCTTTGACTCCTCGTTCATAGTAGACGGGGGTGGCAACGCAAATATAACACTTTGGTGCTGAACTTGTGTCTGTTAAGGCATTGCACACTTTGCCATCAGTCATTGTCAACAACAAATCGTTTTTAACAGAGATTTGATATCCAGCAACGTTACATAATGTTGGAATCTAAAATTTTAGAAGTTTCTTCTTTCGTAAACTCTTTTGTCTCCTTAGCAAAAATACACTTAATAGGACGGCAATATAAAGTAGAGGAAGGTCTTGGATTTTGCCAGATCACAGTTTCGCCATCAAGCAGTCTCAAAGGGACAAATGAGTATACGAACAAAAATTCGTCTGTAGCGTTAGTGTTCTCAAATTTCTGCTTATACGTGCTATGCCCCGAACTCCCATCACAGCCCCATTTGCTTACCAACGTATAATATGAACGAGGTAACACACTTCTAATGACTTCCGTCTGAGCTTTAACTAATCGTTCAGCCGTTTTATCCAAAATCGCGTGAAGTTTAATTTCAGCTCGAGATACAGTCACAGAAATATATTCGTCAGAAGGACAACAAGAAGCTTTGGACTTACCTAAAACTATAAAACGATGGATACACTTGATGTCCCGCTTTCACTGACCATTTTCTTGTTTGTTTATATGAGTGAGAAGTCGATTTCGAGTCCACATAATAAGCTAAAGCTTCGTCTGGTGTTAACTGCCGACTTTGTTTAGAACACTTATTCTTTTCTCTAGTTTCACTGACCGCGACGTTATGGATCTGTTTAGCAACATTTCGATGCCCTTCTTTTCGAGTAGCTAACTCAGCTGCTGTAATAAGCCCACTTGCACTTCGCGATTCCAAAAGATCTTCTACTCTCCGTCTCTTCGTTTTCGTTGATGAGTCTTAAAATGATTTTCTGGGTCGCCCTACGGAAAGATTCCCTGATGATGTTGAAGTGCACGGCTGGTTAACACACATGTTTATTTCGATTCCGGATCCCTCTAACCAATCTTTATGTTTAATTAGAAACATTTCTTTGTTACACTTTAAAGCAGTCCACTTTTGATTGAATTTTGCTGAAAGGCTTGATATTTTCATTTTGAGTCGTTTTAGAGAATCGTCAGAAACATCAGACATATTGAATTTTTCACTTATATAATAAAAAAATGCCACTGTTTCGTTCAGTTTTGTCATGTTTTAGCCATTCTTCAAAAAACTCCATTTTCGTCATAGTCACGACTCGTTCTGGAAAAAACAAAATATTTTTATTTTCGGGCCTTTTCGGGGTCTATAATATATATGAATCTGTGCCTGAATGTTGTAGGTATTACATATAGAAAAATCTAGGTGGATATATGTGGATAAAAGAAGTTGCTACTTTTAAAGTTTACAATTAATGTAAAATTTGCTGGATTTATCTATACATTTACAAATTGATATTACACCAAAAGTATACATATTCTTTATAAAAAATATAAAGTCATAATAGAGTACATACCTTCAACAGAATATTCCATCACAAAAAAGTCGTTTCACTTAGCTATCAATTTTAAAATATGTTATCACAAGTGTGCATAAAATGCAACTGATTTGCAAATGAAAATGACCTCTCTTATAAGGATTACTTTGACCCCCTGATAAGATACCTTTATGAGGTGATAAACAAATTAATTCTTGGAATTCGTTAAATGGGGGGTTGTTTACAAGTCGTTATCAGTGGTTCCTGGAAATAACGTCATGAATATTGTCCCGCTAGCATGTTCTTGCCGAATCACTGTGCGTCAGTCGCAACATTTCCTGCAACGGAAAAAAGTCTCTCGCAAGGAACGGATTTTTCAACTATGCAGTGAGTCAACGACAGAGTAAAGTTCACTATCTCATTTGTTTCGGGAATGACGACAAAATGTTAAATACAATAGTTTTAGTGAGTGTTAAGGCGCACAGTTAAAAATTATTTTTGAGTATACAGGGTACTTCAAGAAAGTGTGGCCAATATAACATATGTTTTTTTAAATGCAACATCCTATTTCCTAGTTTATTTTTAAATTCTGCGTAAAATTTTATAACTTGTTTTTATTAATAATAATGTTATATACCTAAACCTAGTAGTTTTTCTAATATTTCAATTTTTTTTAAAAAAAATCTAGTTTTCAGTTTTGTAAAAAATTGCCAGTAGTGCCATTGTTTCTGAAGGTGGAATACTCATAATTAGTACGAGCGTTCTATAGAGATGAAAAGAAAAGATATATGTAAAGAAATTTGATTTAGATGCTACAGGGTGTTCAAAATAACTTTATACATATCGACCATTTTAAATTAAAAAACGGGTCAAGTGCAAGTTAAACTTGCGCAATTAGTGTTCCGTACGTTGATTGCTTTTAAAATAAAAAAAAATTGTTACCGAGGTATAAAATGATCAGTAACTTCACAAAATACACCCCAAATGAGTTTTCAACAAAGTTTGTTTTCAATCTTTACTGAAATCTGATGACCTCGAAATTTTTGTTTTTTTTTATATACCATATAAATTATTAAAGGTAATGCACTCGTCATAATTTTCGTTCAATCTACATCCCGTGGAGAATATTCCAGAATTTTTTCGAAATTTTTTGATAAGTACTTTTCGAGATAAGGCCCGGGACAGCGATTTTTCGCGAATTTTTAAAAATAATACAAAGAAAAGTGCGCGCAAGTATAATATTATATATATTTTTTTACTCGTGTTTTCACAAGCTTTCATTTGACACCGCACTCGATGACCTAGTAAAAAAATTTTTTTTTCACTTCCGACTTCACCCCCCAAAACTAGCCCCTTCAGTCAAAATTTAATTCTCAAAACTACATGGCTCTCATGAGGCCATCAATTCCTATATTATTACCAAATTTCACCTTTCTATGTCAAATAGTTTCGGAGAAAATCGGGTGTGTGACAGACAGACAGACAGACAGACAGACACCGAAATGATCTTATAAGTGTTCCGTACGGAACACTAAAAATCTCAAATTTTTTAAACTGCACACCCTGTATATTATTATTTTTGCTGATAGATTTTACAAAACCCTCCAACTTTTATTAAGTATGTCATGTATCTATTTCTAATAGTTTTCGATTTATTTTGAATTTTTCAATTTTTATCGTTGTTTTTGATACACTTACGCTATTGTGAAAACATAAACAAATAGTTAACACGGTCTAGCGCAGGTGCTGAAGACATCCATGAACCTATCTGGTTTGCATAAACAGTCATGGAGTAGTTTCTCCTGCCAGTTCATACATGTAAAATTTTTATCATCCACTATCTTCTTTTTTTACTAATTCCTCGTTTTCAGTGTTCCGTACGGAACACTTATAAGATCACTTCGGTGTCTGTCTGTCTGTCTGACTGTCTGTCTGTCACACCCGATTTTCTCCGAAACTATTTGACATAGAAAGCTGAAATTTGGTACTAATGTATAAATTGATAGCCTCATCACAGCCGTGTAGTTTTGAAAGTTAAATTTTGACTTAAAGGGTTAATTTTGGGGGGTGAGATCGGAAGTGAAAAAGAAAATTTTTTACTAGGTCATTGAGTGTGGTGTCAAATGAAAGCTTGTGAAAACACAAGTAAAAAATGTATATATAATGTAATACTTGTATGCACTTTTCTTTGTGTTATTTTTAAAAAATCGCGAAAAATCGCTGTCCCGCGCCTTATCTCGAAAAGAACTTATCAAAAAAATTTTGAAAAAATTCTGAAATATTCTCTACGGGAAGTAGATTGAACGAAAATTATCTCGAGTGCATTACCTTTAATAATTTATCTGGTATATAAAAAAACAAAAAATTCAAGGTCATCAGATTTCAGTAAAGATTGGAAACAAACTTTGTTGAAAACTCATTTGGGGTGTGTTTTGTGAAGTCACTGATCATTTTATAATAACAAAAAATTTTATTTTAAAAACAATCAACGTACGGAACACTAATTGTGCAAGTTCAACTTGCACTTGACCGGTTTTTTTCTTACATTGCTTCACTTTAGAATAAAAATAGGTTAGCACGCACATAACAGTCGCCGTAGTTACTTCGACGTCCGCCATGATTGGATGCTTGGCACTTAGTAGAGCACTCATAAGCATGTGGATGTCGATGTTTAGCTTGCCTGCATCTGCCAAGCGACTTGACAAGCGGCTTGTGACAAGTGTGTGGAGGTAACATTATATTTTACAAATATGAGTTTTCTTTCATTATCCTCGCTTTTACTTTTAGACGTTGTTTAAATCTGTCCCAGAAATATCTAGCGTTGAGATTTATGATAGCTTGGAGAATGTAGTTCAAACTTTTTCTTCTACAGGGTGCCCTATAGGTATGGAATAATGATTTCACAGCATTTATTAATCGGTGTATCAAAAAAAATATTTAAATTAAAGTTATAGGGTCTTATACGGCGCACATGCTGACGTTGACAATATGGTAAAAGGTTTTGAACGGTCAGTTCGAAGAAATTGCGTCATTTTAAATTTTTTTAAATTTAAATCTCTAAATTGAAGTGTTTTGGAATTATTGATATTTGAAATTAAGGAGATCAAATTAAAAAAAAAAATTAAGCTGGCTTGTGTCAAACATTTACTGTGAGGTAACGACAAAAAATGATTTATTGACGAAAACGTTTATTGGTGCATTTTGTGAAACTGCAATTTGAGAGTAATATCATATTGATACATTTAACATAAACTGAAAGAATCACTTTATTAATAATGGTTGGTTACGGAAACAGTAGGAGGGCACAACAGGGGGTGTATGATCTTTTTAACGCAAAATATCCGAAACGAGAATCTATTACCCAATCCGTAGTTAGTGAAACATTAAAACGATTTAGACAATCAGGTCACGTTAAAGATCGTTCTAAATTTGAACCTTCAAAGTTAAAACAAGCGATGATAAAAAGTTAGATCTTTTATTGGAAATTACAGAAAATCCCCATACAGCCACTCATCAGATTTGCCTAGACCACAACATAAGTAAAGGTACCTCAAGTCATATACTGAATGAAGAAAAATTGCATCCATACAAACCCATTCTATTGCAAGAATCATCTGAAGATTACTACGATAGACGCGTTGAATTTTGCGAGGTCATGATGGAACGAATCAATAATGATCCTAACCTATTTCATAATATTGTTTTTTCTGACGAGGCCACATTTTGTCTCAACGAAAGAGTTAACAGGCATATCTGCCGGTACTGGTCTCCTAAGAATCCCCACTGGATAATCGACAGTCATTCTCAAAAACCACAAAAGATAAACGTGTGGTCAGGGATTTGTGGACGTCATATTTACAGTTACCAGGTGTACAAGTATGAAATGCGGATTTTGAACAACAGACGGTGCACCAATGCAGTTTGTGCTATAAAGATTTGACACTGCGCCATTTAGTTGCGTCATCAACAAGTGTCAGACGAGCACAAGTGATAAATTGGAAAAGTGTGTGCATAGTGTTGTGTTGTTGTGTTCAATATGTCGAAATTTATACCGAACAAAGAGCATTCGCTGACAGCATTAATTTTTTGTTTTCATTTGAAGAAAACTGCTGTTGAATCATATCGATTACTTCGAGAAGCTTATAGTTAGAAGCTTATAGTGAACATGCTCCATCGCAAGATACGTGTGAACGATGGTTTCGGAGTTTCAAAAGTGGTGACTTCGATGTTGTAGACAAGGAACGTGGAAAACCGCCAAAAAAATACGAAGATGTAGAATTGCAAGCACTGTTGGACGAAGATGATTCGCAAACACAAAAACAAAACATTTCCAATATGCTACGAGAGATGGGAAAGATTCAGAAGACCGGTAGATGTGTACCACATGAGTTGAACGACAGGCAAATGGAAAAGCGCAAAAACACGTGTGACATTTTGCCTGCTCGGTACAAAAGGAAGTGGTTTTTGCATCGTATAGTTATAGAGGATGAAAAGTGGATTTATTTTTTGAGAATCCCAAGCGCAAAAAATCATGAGTAGACCCAGGCGCACCATCCACATCGACCGCAAGACCGAATTGCTTTGGCAGAAAGACGATGTTCTGTGTTTGGTGGGACTAGAGAGGCGTGGTCTATTATGAGCTGTTAAAACTTGGGGAAATGGTTAATACTAAACGTTACCAACAACAATTGACCGATTTGAACCGTTCGCCGCTTGAAAAAAGGCCAGAATACCGAAAGAGGAAACACAAAGTCATTTTTCTTCCTGACAATGCTCCATTACATACGGCAAAATCAGTTCGCGACACGTTGGAAGCACTCAGCTGGAAAGTTCTACCCTATGCGGCTTACTCACCAGACTTGGCTCCTTCCGATTACCTCTTGTTTACATCGATGGATCACGCACTTGCTGAGCAGCGCTTTGGTTCGTACGAAGATATGAAAAAATCCCTCGATGAATGGTTCGCAGCAAAAGGGGATGATTTTTTACTGGCGTGGTATTCACAAATTGCCCAAAAGATGGGAAAAAAAATGTATAACAAGCGATGGAGCATACTTTGAATAAAGCACTTTTTATCATTCTTGCGAATTTAACATGTTTTTTTAGAATGAAAAAATCCGAGTCTGTGGTATCAACAGAACGGAGCACCTTCTCACTATGAAATCAATGTTCGTAGATATTTGGATGCGTAGAATGGCCTGCAAGGAGTCCCGACCTTACGCCACTCGATTTTTTTTTTTTTATAGATCAGTTCAGTTTAGACATATGGTATGTTAGACACATAACATCTAGAATTTTTAGTAGGACTCAAAAATAAAATAATATGCAGGGCTTCCCATTTTAAAAAATTTAAGATGGCCTAATTTCTTCGAATTGACAGTTCAAAACACTTTACTGTCAACGTCAGCATATGCTCCGTATAACACCCTATAATTTTTATTTAAACATCTTTTTGGTACACTGATTAATAAATGCTGTGGAATCGTTATTCCATACATATGGGACACCCTGATTTTATCCTAACAACAGTTTTATCGTGTTTTATTATTAGCACGTATTTGCCATATTTTTGGGCATTAGTTTAGGGTAATATCAAGAATTAATCCGAACAAACAAAGGAATAAATGAAACGGATAAATATTTTCTCATTTCCTGACAGTTGGTAATGTGTAAAAAAAAATTATTTTAGCTCTTTCAGGATATGAAATATAAGATAACATCTATGTTTTAATTTCCAATATATTTAAAGTCACTTGACAATTGTTTCACCATACAAGGGCTTCTTCAGAAGTAAATGAGAAAGAAAAAAATTTGGTAGTAATCCTGGTTATATAGTGCTTAAAACTATCCTTAATTACCTAAGATTATGCTAATCATTTTATTATATTATATTACAGGCAGAATTATTTTAAAAATGCAAATCTGTGGTACTATTTCCGAGAACTAATAAAGATTAAGTAAGGGTGAATGGTTTAAATCTACCTGTTCATTTAATAATTGATTGGAGTTTTTCCGTTGTTAATTTCAAGACATTCAAGCAAATTTAATTTTTTGGATTTATTTTCTACATGTAGGATTTTTAACGTATCATCAAAATTATGGGATTCGTTTATTACATAGGTTGCGTAATGTGAATTGTTCTTATTTTTTAAATAACTATGTTTATGTTCTTTAATGCGAGTTTCAAAAGATCTACCGGTTTGTCCTACGTAGGTTTTAGTAAAAGATCCACAATTTAATAAATAAACTCCTGATTTTAAGGATTTCTTAGATTTGGTTTTGTTATTCAAATTATACTCCCTAAGGAATTATTGGTTTTGAATGCTATTTTATTGTTCTTTTTTATTAAATGTTTGGAAATTGTTCTAGTTATTTTCCCTGTGTATGTGAGTGTACTAAATTTTCCTTTTTTGTCATTAATTGTGGGATAAATTAAAGAGATTGCTTTTTTAAGGGATTTTTTTTATTCAAGATATTATCTATAATGTTGGGGTCATATCCATTATTAATTGCTATTTGTTTGATTATGTTGAATTCTTTGTTAAAATTAGTTTTAGTCATAGGGATATGTAACAGTCTATGTATGAAAGAGTTAAAAACTGCCATTTTGTGAGGATAAGGGTGGGATGAACTATTGTGTATGACTGTGTCAGTATGTGAAGGTTTGTGAAAAATCGAGAAATCGTATTTATTGTTTATTTTTGATATAGATATGTCTAAGAAATTTATAGAGTTATTGGTTTCAAATTCTATGGTAAATTTAATATTAGGATGCAAATTCTTTAGGAAGCTAAGGAGGATTGTTAGTTGTCTATCTGTTCCAGTGAAACAGGAAATGATATCGTCAACATATCTATACCAGTAAACAATATTTTTGCTTACCGCGTTTTGATGAATTTTTAGTTCTAAATGATCCCTGAGCATTTCCGCTAGAAAAGGGCTTAAAGGATTACCCATTATTATACCTTTTTTCGATGTATAAAAGTTATCGTTGAATTCAAAATAGTTTTGATCCAAGCGCGTCGTAAGTAAATCTAAAATATCCCTTTTAATAATTTCGTTTACTTTATTCTTGATTAAGAGTTTATCTACTAATTCTATGACTTCATATGGTGGGATACTAGGAAATAAGTTTTGTACATCAAACGACACTAGAGCTGATAAGGGTAAGACTCTGGTAGCTATTTCTAGAGAACAATATATATTTAAAACTCTTTCTTTTCTTAACACAGACAAATTTCATGTATTAAATAATAACCCAACAAAAGTCTACCA
This sequence comes from Pachyrhynchus sulphureomaculatus, assembly GCA_019049505.1. NCBI lineage: Eukaryota > Metazoa > Arthropoda > Insecta > Coleoptera > Curculionidae > Pachyrhynchus > Pachyrhynchus sulphureomaculatus. Next base: position 7,839,370 of record CM032453.1, on the reverse strand, counting down.
AAAACTAATAAAATCTACTTTAAAAGATCTCGCAATTTTCAATGATTTTGAAAAAAGTACTTTAACAATAATGAACCCACAGGCTCCAAAATTATATTCCCTAATTAAATTACATAAAAAGGATTTCCCTATTAGACCAGTTGTATCGTTTGTAACGGCACCATCTATCAAATTATCACAAAAACTCATTCCTTTACTACGACAACATCGCAAATTTAAACCGCAATATAGTATATCCACCACCTATGAACTAATTAATAAAATTAAAAATATTAACTTACCGGAAAATTCTAGAATTATCTCTTTTGATGTACAAAACTTATTTCCTAGTATCGCACCATATGAAGTCATAGAATTAGTAGATAAACTTTTAATCAAGAATAAAGTAAACGAAATTATTAAAAGGGATATTTTAGATTTACTTAAGACGTGCTTGGATCAAAACTATTTTGAATTCAACGATAACTTTTATACATCGAAAGAAGGTCTAATAATGGGTAATCCTTTAAGCCCTTTACTAGCGGAAATGTTCATAGATCATTTAGAACTAAAAATTCATCAAAACGTGGTAAGCAAAAATATTGTTTACTGGTATAGATATGTTGACGAGATCATTTCCTGTTTCACTGGAACAGATAGACAACTAACAATCCTCCTTAACTTCCTAAATAATTTGCATCCTAATATTAAATTTACCATAGAATTAGAAACCAATAACTCTATAAATTTCTTAGACATATCTATATCAAAAGTGAACAATAAACACGATTTCTGGATTTTTCACAAACCTTCACATACTGAACATACTGACACAGTCATACACAATAGTTCATCCCACCCTTATCCTCACAAAATGGCAGCTTTTAACTCTTTCATACATAGATTGTTAGATATCCCTATGACTAAAACTAATTTCAACAAAGAATTCAACATAATCAAACCAATAGCAATTAATAATGGATATGACCCCAACATTATAGATAATATTTTGAATAAAAAATCTCTCTAATTTATCCCACAATTAATGACAAAAAAGGAAAATTTAGTACACTCACATACGTAGGGAAAATAACTAGAACAATTTCCAAACATTTAATAAAAAAGAACAATAAAATAGCATTCAAAACCAATAATTTCTTAGGGAGTATAATTTTGAATAACAAAACCAAATCTAAGAAATCCTTAAAATCAGGAGTTTATCTATTAAATTGTGGATCTTATATTCAAACCTACGTAGGACAAACCGGTACATCTTTTGAAACTCCCATTAAAGAACATAAACATAGTTATTTAAAAAATAAGAACAATTCACATTACGCAACCCATATAATAAACAAATCCCATAATTTTGATGATACGTTAAAAATCTTACATGTAGAAAATAAATCCAAAAAATTAAATTTGCTTGAATGTCTTGAAATTAACAAACGGAAAAACTCCAGTCAATTATTAAATGAACAGGTACACTTAAACCATTCACCATTACTTAATCTTTATTAGTTCTCGGAAATAGTACCACAGATTTGCATTCTTAAGATAATTCTGTCTGTAAATAATTTAATAAAATAATTAGCATAATCTTAGGTAATTAAGGATAGTTTTAAGCACTATATAACCAGGATTACTACCAAATATTTTTCTTTCTCATTTACTTCTGAAGAAGCCATTGTATGGTGAAACAATGGCCAAGTGACTTTAAATATATTGGAAATTAAAACATAGTGTTGTTTTTATATAATTTTAATATGAGATAATTTTTTTTTATTTTAGTTGGGTAGTTTCCGCAGCCCACTGTACAGTTAATTTTACTCCTGCCCAAATCAGAATTGTAGCTGGAATATTATTGTTAAGTGATTCAAATATTCCTGGACAACAAATTGTTGGCGTTCAGCGAATAATCAATCATCCACTTTACCCACGGTAAGATATTAGAGTATCTAAACAGGCATTCTTAAAGGTCCCCTCAAGCAATTTATTTGACAATAATTCTAGTTAATTAATATTTGATTAACTAGAAGGAGAATAATGAAAACTTTATATTAAGTTGCTTTTGAATAAGTATATCAATTATTTTGAGATTACTAATCATTTTCTTATTATTTCTTTTATTATAGTACTGAAGAAGTAGCACCAAATGACATCGCCTTAGTCCAACTGGCCTCGAGCCTCCAATACACAGTAAACGTACAGCCAATTGCAATCCCACCAGCAGGGCAGGTATCAAGTGGTTGGGGTTTTCTTTCTGGATGGGGGCGTTTGCAAAGTAATGGTGGCACTCCAAATCATCTTCAGTTTGCTAACTTGCCAGTCGTACCTGAGATCCGTAAGTTTCCATAAGATTATTTTACTATGGTATAGCTCAACTATTATATGTCCATTATTCAATTTATGCTTCTATACAGGTGAGCAAATTTATTAATCCTTTCGCAAAAACTTTATTAAACAGGAAATAGTATCACCAAAGACAAAAGGTCTTTCTGTATAAGCCATTGAAAAGTGCCCCAGCGTTTGATTTAACGTATTTTGCCTTTAACTTATTGTTCTCTGTCTGAAACATGCACACATCCGATTTTAGACTTCTACCCCTAATATTAAGGGAGTTATGGAGGTAATAACACTTAACGTTAAAATTAAATTTCTTCGAAACTACATGAGATATATCAGTAAAATTTATATTGTTAGTAATAAGTAAGGACACCCAAATATGCAAAGCGCATATATTGCATATTTTGCAATATTATATGCATTTTTTCTAAATGTTTGCATAAATGCTTTAAAAATAGCATATATGTGCATATTTGAAGGAATTTATAATAATGTAGGTCTTTGGCAGGCGTTTTCATTCATTTTTCGGAATAAAGGTCAATGTTTAGGCCGGCGCTACCGCGCCAGTGGTTTTCCCCAAATAAATTTTATTATTTTTATGGTCAGTAAAAACCAGTCAGTAAACCTCAGACGGCCACCAGAGCATACTTGTATTATTAATTTATTAGAATTCATTTTCGGTTGTGCTTTTAAAGTGGTTACGTCGATTTGTGCTTTTTATCTTGTGAGTCGTATTTTACTACAGTGAAATGCCCAAAGCCACTATGTGTCAGTGTGGATTAAACCATACAAAGAACTTAGAATAGATATGGGAAAAAATCTACTGTTCTGCATGGTTTAAAATTGTAAGTATAATTTTTGAATATCTACTGAATATACAGGGTATTTCATTTTCGTTTAATATTTAAACATAACGAAATTTTTGTCAGGATTTTGCCGTTGATGCTATTTTCAATGTTATTTAAGTTATTTTTGTTCCATTTAACGAACAAAATTTATATTAATTTACATTTTTCAAGTCTATTTCGATTTTTTTTACTGCATATTTACAACATGTATGTGCATATTTTGCGGTATTAACAGAGACAAAAAAAAAGGGACAGGGCTCAGAAAATTTAGGAAGGTATGACCACTTTTACAGCGGTGTACCGAAAGATAAGCGTGCCCAGCAAGGCGTGTCCATCCTGATATCTAAAAAACTCAGAAAATGCATAACATCATGGGAGCCAGTCAGCGAAAGAATTATAAAAATGAACTTAACAGCGCAAGGACATAAAGTTACAATCTTTGGAGTATATGCAATAAATGATGACGCCCTAGTAAATCAGAAAAACGAATTCTTTGAGCTACTAAATAGAGAAATAGTAAACGTTGGAGATACCAGAGAAGTAATAATCTTAGGAGACCTGAACGCTAGAATAGGGAAAAAGTTCAAGACGAAGTAGTAGGTAGACATGGAGAGGAAATTCTAAATGTTAACGGCCAAAGACTAATAACAGTGTGCGAACAAAATGAGTTAAGAATAACTAATGGATTCTACTCACACAAATGGATCCATAAATATACCTGAACTAAGCCATCTAGAAACCAGCGATCCATAATTGATTACCTGATTGTCCGTCAGAAAACAACCCTTAGAATCCACGACGTCAGAGCTTATAGAGGAGCTACTTGCGGTAGTGACCACCATCTCCTAAATGCAAAAATAAGCTTTACCGGTAAAAAGCCACACACGCATACTCAAAAACGTGACGACTATGAAGAGATAGAATTTAGTAAATGCAACCTAGAAAGCTTAGACCAAGAAAGTTCCAAAAAATCTGTACAGAAGGAGACTCGATGAGAAACTACAACCAAGAGACTTTTCGACCACATCAGAGCACTACAACCACATTAAAAACTGTCTACACGAAGCAGCAAAAGAGTCACTAGGATTCAAAGAAGGAGAAAGCCGTCTAAAACCTTACTGGTGGGACTCGGATATAGAAGAAAAAATAAAAGAAAAGAACGAAGCACATAAAAGATACATGCGAACAGAAAACAACAAAGAAATGTATAAACAACTTCAAGCTAATGTACGTAAGATGATTACACAAAAGAAAAATGAAACTTGGGAGAGACGCTGTAACAGAGTAAACACGTACATAGGAGGAGCCAAAAGTACAGAAAGTTGGAGACTTATAAAATCACTGCGCCAAAATACCAAAAAGGAAATTATATCGCCCATCACTTTAACAAATTGGGATAAATACTTCAGCTCCTTACTTACAGAAAACCGAGAAACTATACAGAGATCCACCTGAGGAAATTGACGCCATAAAAGTGACCGCATCACCGATCCGTATTACAGTCAGAGAAGTAAAAGAGGTGTGCACAAAACTCAAAAACAGAAAAGCTCCTGGACCTGGAAATATACCAGCAGAATTGATAAAATATGGCACACCAAAGTTGTTTGAACATCTAACCAATTTGTTCCAAAAATGCCTCAGCACTGAGCAAATACCACAGGAATGGAAACTATCTTTTCTGACACCCCTACATAAAAAGGGCAACAAAGAGAGCTGCGGTAACTATCGAAGTATTGCAGTCATGGGGACAATAAGTAGAATCTACGGAAAAGTGATAAAAGCAAGAATAGAGCGAGAATATGTGGACAGCGAGACAGAAGAATAAGCCGGGTTCAGAGCAGGAAGATCAACCGTAGAGCACCTTTTTTGTCTAACTCAGCTCATAGAAAAGATGACAGCGATGAACAAGGAGTTACATATTCTCTATGTGGACTTGAAACAAGCTTACGATAGCGTTCCACTTACAAAACTATGGAAATCATTAAAAACAACAAACATAAACACTAATTTGATCAGAGCAGTGCAAGATCTATACCAAAATTGCCATATCCGAATAAAAATCGGCAATAAAATATCAAAGGGTTTTTCCCCAAATAAAGGTCTAAAACAGGGCTGCTGCCTATCACCAACGCTTTTCAAGATTTTTCTTGAGAAGGTGCTTCTTAGATGGAAACTCAAATGTAAAAATATGGGAATTCCGCTCAACGATACTGTTCTCTACACTCTTAGTTTTGCAGATGACCAAATAGTAGTGGCCCAGGAACAAGAAGACTTGGAATATATGACCAGGAAACTTATTGAAGAATACAAAAAATGCGGTCTACAAGTAAATCTATCAAAGACAGAATATATGTGCATAGGGGGTACGCAACAGGATTTGCTGACAGAAGACGGACACAATCTTAAATCATGCAGTAGCTATAAATACCTGGGTCTAAATATAACCAACAACGGAACTCTCGATGACGCCATCAAAGAAAGGAATATTCAGGGCAGGAAAGCTATCAGGTCTCTAAACAGTATTTTATGGGACCAGAAAATAAACAAAGAGAACAAACACCGAATATACAACACAATAGTTAAAAGCATTGTAACATATGGTAGTGAGGTATGACAGTTAAAAGAAAAATCCGTTAAATCCCTAGAGGCCACAGAAATGGACTACTGGAGACGGGCAGCCGGAAGATCTAAGCTGGAAAGAATAAGGAACGAGAGAATTCGTGAAATTATGGGTGTAAAAAAGACCATAGTCGAAGAAATAAGGGTGAAACAACTTAAATGTTATGGACACGTCCAAAGAATGACACCAGAGAGGCTTCCAAAACAAATATTAGATTGGACACCTACAGGAAGAAGAAGAAGAGGTAGACCAAGAATGAGCTGGAGAGAGGGCATTGACAAAGAAATGCAAGAAAGAGGACTGGAGGAAGGCCAGTGGAATGACCGCACCGAATGGAGACTGGGTATCGGAAGACGTCGGAGAACGTTGTGAAACCGATATAATAATAAAAATGTGCATATTTTGAGAAAATTATTTGCATATTTATGCGCATATTTTAAAGTTTTTCACTTGCATATTTGGGTTTTCTTAGTAATAAGCTTCCTATTATATATCTTTTTCAGATTTTAATTGATTACAAATATTGAAATTTTTATTTTTTATGGGTCTAGCATACGTGCTGCAGGGAAGTCCCTAAAGCGCTACAGGAGCGACATGTGTGCGGAAAAAGTGATACACATTGTTTTTGCATCGCTGTAAATTGTACTCGGTGAGAAACACAGTCCTGGGTAAATTATTCCAAAGAGATGATTTCTCCATATAAAAGACCGCTTGAAAAGCGTTGAACGAAGAGTAACAAGCTGAACCTCATATGGATGTGAAGTGTTAGCGCAACGTGTACTTCTAACATGCACCGCTCTGGGAGGAATTAAGTACAAAAAATCGTGGATCATCAATTACAGGACAGGTTCCTCTGAATAGACTAAAATACCGCCAACTTCTTTGATTTTCAAGACCATAAACTACCACTAATCCGGATTTATAGCATGTCCCAAAATATAAGATCCTGTTTTTTGCAATTTTAAGTAGGCAATATAAAAATTGTGACCTTGTGTTGACGATAGGTTGCAAGGATGGACTTAAGAATTTTATTCATTAATGCAAATAAATAAAATTATATTTGTTTTTGGAGATGTTTATTTATAGATGCATGTGAAAACATATGGATAAGAAGTACAAATATACAGTTTCAATGAATGGGGCTTACAAGAGGGGACATATTGTATAAATAAAAATATATTTTAACTTAAGCCTAATTCGGTTTCACCATCACTGTCATCACCTGAGGTAATTATCAGTGGTTTTATATTATTTACATAAATATATGAATCTTCAACTTTAACAACGAGCTGAATGGAATTCTTCCAGCTTTCACAAGGTATATCATTTATAACTTTTTTTACTAATTCAACCACTGACACGTTTAAAGTAGGAGAAACTTTTGTACCCTTATTTTTGATTTAACTTGATGCCAAATATGTTCAATTAAACACACAATAATACGGAGGAAGCCGCAAAACAGTGTGTCCCATTTTCTCATCCATACTATCACAAACATATTTCTTTTTCAATTTATAGTCTTTAAAAACTTCCAAAAGATCACTTTTTTTATAACTAAAGTCAAAATAAATGTTATTTTTTAACATATATTAATGTATTTCCGATTTGGTGTTGGCTGCATTAGGACCCTTATTTAGTAGGCGACTATGATAACTTGCATTGTCCATAATTATAACACTCTGTTCGGGAACATTTGGCAAAAGAGAATTTTGAAAGTAATTTTCAAAAAGTTCTGCGGTCGTATCTTCGTGATAGTCCAAACTAGAATCTTTTATGTTTTTTGCAGATAATAGTAGACAATTTGAGACCCAGCCCTTTTCAGGTCCAGCATGCGAAATGGTTATTCGTTTACCTTTATTTGAAGGTGTGTTAGTCTGACATTTTGTACTGCTGTCAACCCACCCTTTTTGCACAGTGTCATGGGTATCGAACGATGTTTCGTCAAGGTAAGATATTGGCAAATTCTCTGATCGATACTTTCTTGTAAATAAGTATGTCGCAAGATTCGTAATCTTTATGACTCCATCACTACTTGCCTTTTGTTCATTTTTCGGAACGTGAATCCCATTCTTAAGAGAATTCTGTGAGGGGTTGATCGGCCACAATATATATTGGTCCTGTCCTGCACCAGTCTTAATTTTATTTTGTCTAGTGTCGGCACCAACTGCTCTTCATATATAGAATATATTTTTCTCCTGATGACGTCTTTTTCACAATCGTGTACATGATCCATTTGAAAATCTTTCCGTTTTTTTCTGTTCCTGAGTTATGGTTTTCCTACGATACCCTTAATCGTAGGAATTGGGGTTTTTGTTAGTTCACTGGTTTCTTGCAAAGCATTTTGTTTATTCAAATTTCTTTTTACCAAACTGTCGTAAACATTTTTCACTATTTGTTTAGCGTTAAGTGATAAATGTTTTCTCTTGCGATTTTTCCACGGACGCCACATAATTAAAATAGAACCGTTACGTTTTAAGTTGTAAGCAAAACTAAAAACCTCGGGCACTCCAATTAACTCAATCCTCGCTCCAAAAGATCTAAAAAACTTTTTCAAACAGACTTTTGATAATCTATTTCAGCTTGAGTGGGACCTGCGGGAGGATTCGTGCAATTTGTGGGGGGTTAAACCTCTAGTTTTTCCGCCCCTTCAGCTCGATGCTCTGTCACGTAGAGAGAATACAATATGGAGAAGGGTCGCTATCGGACATACCTACCTCACTCATTCTTATTTGTTGGAAGGTGATCCGCCACCCAGATGTCCAAACTGCGACAATATTCTAACTATTAACCATATTTTAACTTCAAATGAATATTTAGACATTAAGAGAAGGTTAATTCTATTAAAACCTCTCGATCAAATATTGATTCCAAATGTTACAAATACTTCCAATTTGATCAAATTCTTCAAAGAAATACAATTATTTTCTAAGATTTAAACATCCTACTTACGGCGCCAAATGATCCTCGATATCGACGCGCCAAAATAAAATAATCAATCAATCAAAACTAAAAATAAAAATAATAAAAAGTATATTTCGAATCTTAATGGGGACCTGTGGTCATTAGGCCTATATTATCAAATACTTAAACGGCTCCAAACCAGGTTGCCAGGTAGTAAATATATAGATAACAATAGATCCAATATGATTGCAGGGGCAAGAGAGGGCGGTATACAAAGCAGGCAAAATAAAAATACGTCTATCGTAATACCTGGCAACTATGCACAAAACTTTAATAGGGTCGTTTATTACCCCATTGAAAAAGCAAAAAAAACGCAGGATCTTATATCCTGGAATTTACTTTACATTCTTAATAATAGGGTATCTATTCCTAGTTTAGAGCTGAATTTCCAAACTCATATTTTTTAATAAAATTTACACTACCTTAAAATTTTACCTAAAAAGATTATTTTATTTTTAAATTAAATTCCAAGCAAATTTATTAATTGAATCCAAATATTTTTTGTGGCATCGTCTGTCTAACCGCAACTGCTGGCACAAACTTTGTTAATACTAAATACCTTACTTAAATCTTAATTTATTAAATTATCTATAACATATATAAAATGCAACGTCTCTCTGTCTGTCTGTGTGTCTGTCTGTCTGTCTGTCCGTTAGTGCGCTTATCACTGGAGAACCACTTATCCGATTTACGTACTTTTTTTTTTAAAACATACATATGTTCTCTGGCCAGGTTATAGGCTATATTTTATTACGATAGGTAGCATAAGGAATGAGCAGTGACGATTATAGTGAATGAAGTCGGAAAAAAGTTTGCTCCCAGCGCGTTCCCTTGCAATACACAGCCTAAACCATTAAATATGGAACAATGTTATGTAACAGAGGATATCTATAATCTATAATCTATAATATATATAAAATGCAATGTCTCTCTGTCTGTCTGTCTGTCCATTAGTGCGTTTATCACGCGAGAATCACTTATCCGATTTACGTGTATTTTTTTAAATTCATACATATATTCTTTGGCCAGGTTATATAATAATAATAATAATCTATATCTATAATATACATAAAATGAAACGTTTTCTCTGTCTGTCTGTCTGTCTGTCTGTCCGTTAGTGCGCTTATCCCTCGAGAACCACTTATCCGATTTACGTGATTTTTTAAATTCATACATATGTTCTCTGACCAGGTTATAGATATATATTTTATTACATCTATAATATATACAAAATGCAATGTATCTCTGTCTGTCTGTCTGTCTGTCTGTCTGTCTGTCCGTTAGTGCGCTTATCATTGGAGAACCACTTATCGGATTTAAGTACTTTTTTTTAAAACATACATATGTTCTCTGGCCAGGTTACAGGTTATATTTTATTACGATAGGTAGCATAAGGAATGAGCAATGACGATAATAGTGAATGAAGTCGGAAAAAAAGTTTGTCGCTAGCGCGTGCTCTTGCAATACACAGCCTAAACCATTAAATATGGAACAATATTATGTAGCAGAGAATATCTATAATCTATAATATATATATAAAATGCAATGTCTCTCTGTCTGTCTGTCCGTTAGTGCGCTTATCACTTATTCAATTTACGTGCTTTTTTTTAAATATACATATGTTCTCTGGCCAGGTTATAGGATATATTTTATTACGTTAGGTGACATAAGGAATAAGCAGTGACGATAATAGTGAATCAAGTCGAAGAAAAGTGTGCCGCTAGCGCGTTCTCTTGCAATACACTGCCTAAAGCATTAAATATGGAACAACATCATGTAGCAAGGAATATAATACATATAAAATGCAACGTCTCTGTCTGTCTGTCCGTTGGTGCTCTTATCACTCGAGAACCACTTATCCGATTTACGTGTTTTTATAAATTTATACATATGTTCTATATAATTCGATATAATGGGAGTTATGGTGAGATAATGGGAGATAAGGAGAAATATTGCGAGATAAGTCGAGATAAGCCTAGATAATGGGAGATAAGGTGAGATAATGGGAGATAAGGAGAAATAATGGGAGATGAGCAGAGATAAACCTAGATAATGGAAATTATGTAGAGATAATGGGAGATAAGGAGAAATAATAGGAGATAAGAGGAAATAATGGCAGATATTTTATTACATTAGGTAACATAAGGAATAAGCAGTGACGATTGTAGTGAGTCAAGTCCACGCGAGCGGAGCCGCGGGCACTGCTAGTATATATATATATATATATATATATATATATATATATAATAATATAAATATACAATATAAAGCTTATTACTAACCAATAACAGTATACATTTTTCTGAGATATCCAAGTAGTTTCGAAGAAATTCGATTTTAACGTTAATGGTTGTCATCTCCGTACACCCTTAATATTAGAGGTAGAAGTCTAAAATCGAGCGTGTGCATGTGTCAGACAATCAGACAAAGGACAACAAATCATGGCAAAATGTATTAAATCAGACTCCTGGGATACCGTTCAATGGCTTATACGGAAAGACCCTTTTTCTGAACTGTGAAGGTGATTTTGAAACTATTTTTATTTCCAGAATGCAATAACGAGTTAACACGTTTGCTCAGAACTCCAGACCATCCATTCAGCATACCATTAAATCTGTGCTCTGGAACCGTCAGAGGACGGGAATCTGCATGCCGAGGTGACAGTGGTGGTCCATATGTCCTTAATGGAAGGCTGATAGGAATTGTTTCTTGGGGGACTTTGGCCATGCGAGTCTGGTGGTCCATCAGTGTATGTCAAAACTTCTGCTTATACCAATTGGATTACTGCTAACACTAATGGAAGTTAGACCGCAATAAAATTTATATATGAATAAATAATTTAAGCTTATGAAAGCACATACTCTTTTTGTCTCTTTACCCTCTAATATAGACATTTTATTATTAGTGGGTCTACTGAGTATATATTTTTAACACGTGGGCTGAAAAGTTTTTGGTCTGACACATAAATGTCGCCCTTTTCACAGAATCCATATGATTTTTAGGAAGTACCAACCTTCAAACGATACTATTTTGCAATTCCAAAAGTTGACCAGCAACATTTATACTGATATCACGCTGCAAACAGTCCCTATGTTTACCAAAATCCATGACAGCGATTTATCAAGGTTAATTAGTAAACCATGGCGCTCCGAGAACATCACGCACTTAAATCATTATTTACCATTGCTTCAGCCGTTCTCCAATCACTAGACAAAAAGGAGTACAGCAGTTGAGTGTCATCGGCATAGAGATATGACTTGACATGTTTCAAACAAGAAATAAAATTATTCGTATAAATTGTAAAAAATAGAGGTCCCAATATGGAGTCCTGTGGCACGCCACCTTCATCAGTTCCCCCGATGTGATATTTAACTACTTTTGAATGACCTTATGAGTTAAATCTTTTAAAACGAAGTACTTTATAACAACTCGTACTTCAATTTTATCCATTTTTTAAAAAATGTTAAAACTTGTCTGTTTAGACGAGCGCTACAAAAAGACAACTAAACGCACGTGTCTGGAATTTGACAGCACGCCATCTAGTAGATAACACTTAACAAATATTATAATAATTGGGCCATCTTGGCGTCATAACTGAGTCAGGCAGAGACCTTTTAAAACGATCCTTTTAATATTTTCCCATAAAATACCATTTAAATATTGATATCATTTAAAATGTCGACTTGTGATTTTGAAATTAAGTTACATGCGGTATAAAAAAGTCAAATTTAGTATATATTTTAAAAATTGTTGCAAGGGAAGTGCCGGGAAATTAATTTACTATTTTTTTGTACTTTAATCAGTTGATCCCTTCTCTTGTGGAGATTTATTTCGTATGTATGATTGTATATTTTTATAACACGAGAAAACGCTACTGTTAAAAATTTTCCATTTTTATTTGGTTAAGGTAACACTAAAACCCTACTTAATTTTACTATGTTTGGGTAAGGAAACGCTAAAGTTACCCAAATATATATATATATATATATATATATATATATATATATATATATAT
>CM032453.1:7761601-7821601 GCA_019049505.1 Pachyrhynchus sulphureomaculatus | reverse complement strand
GATACTGCGATCTTGCTGCTCTTACCGTTCGAAGCTACTCGTAACTCAGCAGCAAGAGCACTTGAAAATGCCAAATGACATTTTGGTGAAACGTCGTGCAAGTTCATTGTTAGACGAACGGATTGAATCCCGGACTTTTAATGTAATACATTCCACCATTCATGAAAACCTCTATTGTAATATATATATATATATATATATATATATATATATATATATATATATATATATATATATATATATATATATATATTTATGTATCTACGGGCAGACCCATTTTATACATAGTATTTACAGAGACAATAATAGAGTAAACTTATAACAATACAATATAATAACAACACCAGTAATTATCATTTCAAAAACTCAGTGGACTGTCAACAGTTTTTCTTTTAAACGTTTTAAAGAGAGATTAAAAAAATCAAGATCCGCTTCACTGGCACCATTAGTGATTCTAGTGATCGCCGAGAATAGGCCATAGTTACATCTGTGGTACCTCGGGGCAAAGAGTACGTGGTCCCTTGTTGATCTTGGTGGAACATGAAAATTTATCAGACTCAAGAGATCAGAGCAGTCTATATGACCATTTACAAGTCGAAATAAGAAACATATATCAGCAACTTTCCTTCGTCTTGAAAGTGATTGCAGCTGAAGTCTTCGTAGCTGGTCCCCATAGGCAGTGATGTTCCACTTAAATTTGCAAGAGACATATCTAGCATACTTCCTCTGTACCCTTTCAACACCCTCAATATGCACAGCATACGATGACAGATACTCCAAAGAAGATCTCATCAAGGCCTTGTACAAAATATTCACGCTATTTACGGTCCGGAAATCCCTAGTATTCCTACAGACGAAGCCAAGGAGTTTAATACATTTGTTAGTAATAAAGTCATAATGAATATGAAAATCAAGCTTAGTGTCCAAATAAATACCCAAGTCACACAATGAGGAGACTCTTTCGAGAAGACAATTATTAATACTGTAGTCATACAAAAGCGCGGAACTTTTCACTCGAAAGAACGACATAATCTTACATTTTTGAATATTTAGTTTCATTTTGGTTTCTCCTGCACCACTCACTCACCTTATCCAAGTCTCCCTGCAGTCTCATAGCATCGTCAACAGAATGAATTGCCGTAGACAATTTCAAGTCATCTGCAAAAAACAAGGGCCTTGAAAATAGAATCATCTTTCGTAGGTCGTTAATAAATATATTAAACAGCAACGAGCCCAGGTGGCTACCCTGCGGCACACCCGATGCAACAGACACCTCACTCGACACAAAGCCCTTTACCTTAACAAACTGTTTTCTGTATGTAAGGTAGCAGGTCAACCAATTCAGTAGTGCTCCACAAAACCCATAACCTCTTAACTTCCCTATCAGGATATCGTGGTTGACTGTGTCGAAGGCCTTGCTGAAATCTGTATAAACCACGTCAACCTGACCACCCGCCTCCATTACATCAATAGTACTTTGAACTAACAAGATTAGGTTTGTAGCCGTCGATCTGCCACCAACGAAACCGTGCTGTTCCGGAACCAAAAAAGGTTTTATGAATTGTTTTAATTTGTCGCAAACAATTTTTTCGAATACTTTTGGAATAGAACTTAGAATGGAAATAGGTCGATAATTTTTAGCGTCTGATATGTCGCCGGACTTAAATACTGGAGTAATGAAGCTATATTTTCCATTGGTCAGGAAAAACACCGCTCTCTAGGGACATTTTAAAAAGCATATGGAGCGGTTTGGCCAAAGCATAGACACAGTCAACTAAAAATCTGGGAGATATACCATCAGGGACCCGGTCCTTTATTTATGTCAAGTTTAGACACATAGTCAAAACCTCCCCCAGGGAGATCTCAACAGAGGAGAATGATCCACCACTATCCCCACCATCCTCAAGCCCAGGCTCACCATCGTCAGTATCCGACCTATAAACACCCTGAAAATGAGACTTAAAAAATTTCCACAATAGTCTGTCCATCCGTCCCTGTTAGCTCGTTTAGATTTATTAAGGTAGGGGTGGACTTGCCCCCCTTTTTACTGTTAATGAAATTCCAAAATTGTTTGGTGTTATGCTTTAAATTTGTCTCAATATTTTTAACACACTGCAAGTAGCAGTTGCTCTTTCAGATATTGGATTGGGTTTCTTAACTCCGAAAACTTCTGATAAGTTTCCCACCGACGGGTTTTTTTGTATTCTTTGTGACACAACTTCTTTTTTAAGATAAGATCTTTAAGTTTATCCGAAAACCACTTCGGGAACTTCGGATTTTTTGGAACGAACCACAGGGACATACAGACTAATACCAGCATACAAAACTTCATCGAAGGCAGATTTTGCAGTATTTACATCCGCAATACCACCCAAGACATATTCCCAGTCCACTGAGTGATATATATATATATATATATATATATATATATATATATATATATATATACATACATATATAAATATATATATATATATATATATATATATATATATATATATATATATATATATATATATATTATTTTTACTAGTCATGTTTTGAAATATTTTTAATTATTTCTCTGGGGAATAATAAGTATGGTTAAAATAATTAAGTTATTTCTAAATGTTGCGCAATGTGACATTTCGAGGTATTTTTTAATCAATCACTTAAATTTTTTTTTGGCTTGCTTTTTTGTATGCCGCCTCTTGGCCCTTTCTTAGAAATATATATATAAAATTCACATTGGAGCCAGTTTTTTGAAAAGACTACTCACATAAATGAACTTTAAGTGTAAAAATAAAGTGCCTAAAACTGACAATATTTGGTGGGCTCTTATTACAGTTAAAACATAATAGGATTCAGAATTTTTCTAGAATATGCGAAATGTTTTTTTTTCATCCATATGTCCATATATAACCTTGCGTTTTCTTTGTCCCCAAATGTTACTTTGTATTAAATAATTGTAGAATTTTTTATAATATTACTTTACAGATATAAGAACCATCATATGTGTGCCTGTAATCGTTGCCTATTTTCAGCTGCGAAAAGATTTGGAAAGGAGACTGATATTTCGCGGCATTCAACGCTCTCTCGCGTCCATCAACAAATTTCCAAATACACAAACCTTTCTGGTTTAGTGAGTTGAGGATTTTGAGAAAGCATATTTTCATCACTGTCCAATACTTTTCCTTTCAGAGCACGCAGCTGCTGTAGGCGTTATTTAAAGACCACAAAGTATTGTTTGCAGGGGTGTTAACAATAACCTCAAAAAAAAGAAGGAATATCTTTATCGACTACAAGTTATAAGTGCCACGTTCTTCCTTGGCCGACTGTATGACCCTTCTTCTTATCATGTCCTGTACATTCCGGATGTTGGTGAACATCATAGATATTCGCTCCTGGTTTGCTATGTTTCAGAATAATTCGGTCGAACTGACGCCGAAATGCTTTTGCAGGTCTGCCAGCTCATAAATTATTCGTCTGCCTAGTCGTCTCTTTAGTGGATAATGTTCTACAGAAGATAATATTTTTTATCGTTGCTCATCATGTAACAGAGATATTCAAGTTTTCTATCTTGTATAGATGTTGTAAGCTTGGGCTGACATCATTTTCTGTGAATGACATCTAACTTAGTGATCATATGCTGAGGACCCGTCGATATATCCATATTTCTACAGAAAGAAAACGATTCAAAGATGGCAGAAAAGATGTCACAGATGATCTCCGCGTTGAGCGTCCACGAACTGTAAAAACAAACGTCAGCATTGAAAAAGTGGGTAAGATCATTAGATAAAATCGAAGTCTGAGTTTTAGACTGTTAGTGAGTTAACAAGTATTGACAAAAAAAGTGTTCGGGAAATTTTACATGATAATTTTAGCATGACCAAAGAGTGTTCAAAGTTGATACCGAAAATCCTTTCTGCCTGCGATCTGCCTTCAAACCATCCAACTCACCAACTTGTAGCTCTCGCTTTGTCCTGTTTTTTATTTTTGGAGAAACAAGTGAGAGCAGTAATAAATACGAGGCTGGTTTGAAAAGTCCGTGCAAAAATAAAAACTACTTATGTGTTTGGGGTAAACCTTTTTATTTTTCGACATAGTCTCCTTTTAGGCTTATACACTTCGTCCAATGATGTTCTAGTTTGTTGATCCCTTCTGAATAATAGGATTTGTCCAGGTCTGCAAAATATCCATTAGTGTCTGCAATCACCTCCTCGTTTGAATAAAATCTTTGTCCCGCCAGCCATTTTTCAAATTGGGGAATAAATAGTAATCCGAGGGAGCCAAGTTTGGAGAATAGGGGGGATGTGAAACGAGTTGATATCCTATTTCCATTAATTTTGCGACCTCAACTGCTGAGGTGTGTGCTGGTGCGTTGTCGTGATGGAAAAGGACTTTCTTGTAGGCCAATCGTGGGCGTTTTTCTTGCAGCGGTTTTCAAACGGTCCAATAACGATGAATAATATTCACCTGTAATAGTTTTACCCTTTTCCAGATAGTCGATGAGGATTATCCCTTGCGAATCCCAAAAGACAGTCGCCATAACCATTCCGGCCGAAGGAACGGTCTTCGCCTTTTTTGGTGCAGATTCCCCCTTGGTAACCCATTGTTTAAATTGTTGTTTGGTCTCAGGAGTATAGTAATGTATCCATGTTTCATCCACAGTGACGAAACGACGCTTAAAGTACTTCGGATTCTTCTGGAACAGCTGCAAATCATCCTTGCAACACTTCACACGATTCCGTTTTGGTCAAGCGTGAGCAATTGCGGCACCCATCTTACGGATAGCTTTCTCATGTCCAAATGTTTATGCAAAATATTATGTACCCATTCAGTCGAGATGCCCACAGCACTAGCAATCTCACGCACCTTAACTCTTCTGTCATCCATCACCATATCATGGATTTGATCAATGAGTCGTAACCTCCACAGGCCGTCCAGAACGTTCAGCGTCACTTGTGCCCATATGGCCAGTCCGAAAATTTTGAAACCACTTATAAACTGTTCTAAATCGAAGGTGCAGAGTCACCATATTGTTTATCAAGCTTCTCTTTAGTCTCCTGAGGCGTTTTGCCTTTCATAAAGTAATGTTTAATCACCACACGAAATTCTTTTTCGTCCATTTCTTGAAAATCACTCGACTTCCTTGATTCACACGAATGCCAAACACAAAGAAATAGACCAATATGGCTGAAACTTGGTGTGCGTTCATTCAAGAGATGCTACTAACTAAACATGAGCTCGATACGCGCCGGTGGTGCCATCTCTCGGACTTTGCACGGACTTTACAAACCAGCCTCGTAAGTATTTTCATCCATCCTCATATAGTTATGCCAATGTTAACGCTCACACCTCAATTCGTTCAATAAATTAATGGGGCCATAATGTGCTCTTTTTTAAGTAACCAGTCTTTGCTTTACTTTGACATGTTTGATTTTCTTTTAACCTTCTTCTCTTTCAGTGACAGGCAATAAGGGAGCATACAGAACAACTCCAGTTCCTAGCCTATAAGTAATCGCATCAACATTACCTCCATCCTTACGAAGACAATTTTCCTTGATGCGTTTCTATTCCATTTCACTTTTCAGAACCCATGCAGCAAGATCACTAGACTTACAAAATATCTTCCAAAAATCGTACAGTCCTAAAACAATATAATCTAGAATCAAAACTTTTCTTTCTGCTCAAGACACTAAATTTGACACCCCTATCACATCTAAATATCTAATATTCTCACCATGGACAAAGTATTCACCTAAAATTGATCTCAGTCTCACTAAATACAAAAAGGATTCTACCTCTCCAACATTTTTAAAATCATTATTCATTCAAACATTACAGGAAAAATATAAAAATTTTACTAAATATTACACTGATGGATCTAAATCCAGATTGGGAACAGGCGCAGCGGTAATTTCTCTACATCCAAATTAAGATATAAATTAAACAATATATGATCGATCTTTACAGCGGAACTGTTGGCCATAAGAGAAGCCATCAGATCTGCAATATCCAACAAAAATAAAACTATTTTAATTATCTCAGATTCACTCAATTCCCTACAATCCATTAATGCATCTAAAACGTCTATACCCTTAATTCTGGATATAATGAATCTTGTACAAATGTGCAATGTCCGTTTAATACAAATTGTGTTTCTATTGTCTCCCAGCCATGTCAACATAAAGGGGAATGACTTAGCGGATATAAATGCAAAAGCAAAAATCATAGATAGATAGATAGATAGATAATAATTTATTTGTTTTCATGTGACAATAGGTTACACTTATAAGCCAATAGGCATTAAAACAATGTTAACTAAGTTTACAATAAACTATAATTAAATAAAAGAAAAGGAAAAAAAAACAATAAATAAGTAAAAAAACAATTTAAAAGCACAAATTACAATATAGTAACAAATACACAATGAAATAAGAGGCACAACGGAAAAGACAAGAAACCACCTCTGCTGACAGAGTCATCAAATCCCCGTGCTAATTTCAACTGGACTTAAGAAAAAATCATTTAATGAGTAATAAGCTCCTTGAAGCAGATATTTGGTTAAAAGTCTCTTTACTTCCGTTTTATATAACGCACGTACACTCCCTGGGAAACTATTATATATCTTTAATATGACATAATTAACATTTTTCTGTATGTAGCTATAATTACACTTTTCGGGAAGCAGATTCAATTTATGTCTAGTGGCATACCTGTGATTGTTCACATAAGTCTCAAAAATATCGCTGTTGGTGTGAACAAACATAAAACTGTCCAAGATATACATAGAAATAATGGTTAAGATCTTTCTGTCTCTAAACACATTCCTACAGCTATCACGCGGCGTCATTCCAAATATACCTCTAATACATTTTTTCTGAAGAATTACAACTCTTTCAATTTCCGGTGAATTACCCCAAAAGATAAGACCGTATCTTATTCTTGACTGTATGAAGGCATGATAAGCTGACAGAGCAGCATCGACTCCAACATTTTTAGAAATAATTCTTAAAGCATAGCAATACCTTGAAACATTCAACGCAACATTCTCAATATGCGCTCTCCAGTCTAGTCTCTGATCTATTTCCACCCCCAAGAAGGAAACACGTTCGGACGATTGGATATTAATATTTTCGATATGTAAAAGATAAAGTGTTTTCTATTCTATTGCCGAAAAATAGGCATTGTGTTTTTTGAGCCGAAAAGTATCCATCAAGAGCTTCGCACGCTCCTTGTACAGTGGTCAGCATTGCGTGCGGGCTCTCCTCACTAAAGATCAATGTAGTGTCATTTGCGTAAAGTATAGTAAATTCTCCGGATATTCTACTGAGCTCATTCGTATATATAATATATAAGAGAGGTCCTAATACTGATCCCTGAGGAACACCCCTCGACACCCCGATCTTGTGGGAAATTATAGGCCTACCAAAATCATCAATTTCCATAACCAGTTGTGTCCGTGTTCATATCAGGGAAAATCGAAAACAAAATTTTATCTCCATCAGATCTAATCTCTCATTTTCATAAAACCATGAAAAATATGTTCCAACTTTCATGGGATCTACAAGATGAGATTAAACTTTGGGAATCAAAATCAAATGTATACCCACCCTTGCATCTACAGAGCTTGAGCAGAAGAGATAATGTCAAATGGAGGAGAATAGCTACGGGACATACACAACTTACTCATGTGTACCTTCTCACAATAAAGCATATTTTGTCTCATGATTATACTCACATTAGGACTAAATACAATCTACGAAGACCACTAAATGAAATTCTGACCCCAAATAAAGAAAATGTAAAATCCGTATTAAAATTCCTGAAAGATATAATCTAATACAGGCGCCAAATGACCACAGATGTCGACGCGCCTTAGATCTAACATCATCATCATCATCATCTTCTCATTCAGTAACAGGAAATACAAATATGATAAGTGTGTAAGTAATCCATTATGGAAATGCGAAACATCGAATCCCCGTGTTGGGGATTCGATTCATCCGTGGACGAAGGCCTGTTCAGAGGCAATTAAGGAGAGAAAGAAAGCTTTGAACCTCTTTAAAAGGCACCCCTCGAGCGAATATTTTGTAAAATTTAAGAAAAAAAGAGCAGCATGTAAGAGAATCATTAAACAAGCAAAATCTCTTCCTGGAATGAATTTATCTCGAAAATAAATTCCTCTACTCCTTCTAACTGAAATGTGGAGATGTTACAGAAAAATGAAGGGCTCTCCACCGAGAAACATTCCAGGTCTGTTAATAGATAACTTATGACAATCGAATCCAGAAACTATCAGCAACAATTTCGCAACTTTCTTTCAAAACAAAACAGCTCATAAAACTCACTCATCAACATCTACTCAGCTACATATAAACGACTTCGATTCTTTAGAGCTACAAAACTACAACATTCCCTTCACACAAAAAGAATTTGATCTTTCCTTACAAAAAGCTAAAACGACCGCTCCCGTCCTGATGACTTATATACTCAATTCCTTAAACATTTACCACCAAATTATAAAAAAAACAAGACTGGACTACATTAACCATCTATGGATCTCAGACTCTTTTGATCTTTATGGCTAAAATCAACTATTATTCCAATTCATAAATCGGGTAAACCGAGAATCCAACCAAGTAGTTACAGGCCAATTTCACTAACAAGCCAACTTTGTAAAATAATGAGTGAATGGTAAAAAGTCGCCTAGAGTGGATCTTGGAATCAAAAAATCTTCTCAGTCCCAACCAATTTGGTTTCAGGAAACATCGATCCGCATTAGAATACTTAGCTCTTCTAGACTCTGACATCAACCAATCAATACACAAAAATGCCCACCTTACAGCTATCTTATTGGATATACAAAATGCTTTTGATACCACAAACACGCAATTCATCCTAAACCAACTAAAAAAATTGAAACTCAAAGGTTATCTACCAAAATATATCGCAAATTTCTTACAACCCCGCTCTTTTAGAGTAAAGGTAAACAACAAATTATCTAATGAATTTAAGTTTGAACTTGGAGTCCCACAAGGCTCAATCCTGAGCCCTACCCTTTTCCTCTTGGCAATACAGACAATCGAAGAACATATCCCTAGAAATACATCCTTAAAGCTCTTTGCAGATGATATTATCATCTATAACTCCTCATCGAATAATACTTCAATTACCAATACTTTGCAATCGGCACTAGATAGGATTTTCAGATTGGTCAGTGCAATCAGGTTTTCCTTCTCTCCGTCTAAATGTTCTGTAATTCATTTCTGTAGGAAAAGAGGTTGTTCTAAAATTAACACCTTATCCTTATCCAATACCCTCATTCCAATGAAAAATAACATCACTATGTTGGGACTTATATTTGATAGCAGCCTGAATTGGAAAAAAAAACATTGAATATCTTAAAACAAAAACATCGAGAGATTTGAACATAATGAGATTATTATCAAACACCTCATGGGAAGCAAACTTCCCCCTCTAATCAAGTTATACAGATCGATCATTTTATCTAAACTAAGCTATGGGGACTTTATTTATGACGCAGCTAGTCCTACAATAAAAAGATCTCTAGAAACTATCCAGAATCAGGCCTTACGCCTATCGACAGGAGCTTATAGAATCTCCCCAATTCCAAGTTTACAATGCATAGTTTCTATGCCTCCCCTCTTCTTACAAAGGCAAAAATCCTTAATATGATTTTATTCCACCTCTTTATTCAGACCCCACATTAAACAAGCTCTCAAACTACATCAGTTACATCTAAAAACTTTCAACCTAAATTCCCTACAATCCAGAATAAAGAGCCTTTTATCTACCCATGAATTAAATTTCACCTCCGGACTCATCTAAATTCCCAATACTTCCCCCTTGGACAGCTCCTACTCCCAAGATAGATATTAGCTTGACTAAACATAATAAGGAATCAACTTCCTCTTCTCGAATAAAATCATCGTTCCTCCAACTGATTCATGATAAATATCAAAATCACATTCAATATTACACAGACGGATCTAAATCAGATTTGGGAGTCGGTGCAGCTGTGGTTGCACCAAACATTATTCATAAATATAAACTAAATAACATTTCATCAGTGTATACAGCCGAATTATTAGCTATTAGAGAAGCTATTAAAACAGCTTTAAGATCAAATATAAATAGTAGTATTCTCATCATAACAGATTCTCTTAGCTCCCTGAAATCCATAAATTCTTCAAAAACATTCATCCCATTAGTGTTAGACATAATAGACCTTTTACATATAAGTGATATCCGGAAGAACAACATAGTATTGTTGTGGACTCCTAGCCATATTAACATAAAGGGGAAATGATCTGGCGGATAATAATGCCAAATTGACAATCACTTCTGGAAAAATCTTAAATCCAATCTTATCACCAAAAGACTTGATAAATCATTTCAAGGATATCATCAAAAATTTATTTCAACTATCTTGGGACTTGCAAGAGGAAAACAAATTATGGGAAGTAAAGCCTTCGGTATATCAACCTTTTCACCTATCAAGTTTGACACGAAAAGAGAATATCTTATGGAGAAGAATATCCGTAGGTCATACGAATCTAACCCATTCTTATCTATTAAAAGGGGAACCCCCTCCATTATGTTAACAATGTAACACAGCTCTCTCGATAAAACATATCCTTACGCATGATTATCTCCCCCAAGGAATAAAACATAATTTACCGAGACCCCTACATCAAATAGTTGCACCAAATACAAATAATATAAAATGTCTAATAGATTTTTTAAAGGAATCGGATCTTTACTCTAAATTATATCAACATAATCTGGCGCTAAATGATCTTAGCTATCGATGCGCTACACCTAAACATACATACATACATACATCATCCGTTCTACACCCTGACCTTGCTTCACATAGTGAAAAGTGCGTTGTAAGCAACCCGTTGAGGCAGTGAAGAAAAAAACTTGGACTCGAGGTGACAACAGATTGAAGAAAATGTAACACTACAACATGCTTTTTTTAAGATCTAGATTAAAATTTTATGCATGTAAAATTGTACAACATTGTACTTAACTTAAATAACTCTTGACAAGATTACATGATAAGAAATACGTCTACATATTGCGATCAGTTTTAAAGTTTAATTGCCAAGTTCCTTTTCATTTATTCTTTTTTAATAAATATCAAATTATTATTGTTATTATTCAAGTACAGATAAACTTGGTTATTATTAGACTTTCGTTAAGACTATTTATTAAAATATACAATAAGCAGTGAGGTGATTTATTATCTAATTTACATCCTGTTACAAAAAGAAAAACACCTGCGTGAAGTCAGTGTTTTCAATATTTAAAGCTGTAGGATATCAAAAGCTGTTCTTTTTTAGTGTTCCGTACGGAACACTTATAAGATCACTTCGGTGTCTGTCTGTCTGTCTGTCTGTCTGTCACACCCGATTTTCTCCGAAACTATTTGACATAGAAAGGTGAAATTTGGTAATAATATAGGAATTGATGGCCTCATCAGAGCCATGTAGTTTTGAGAATTAAATTTTGACTTAAGGGGTAAGTTTTGGGGGGTGAAGTCGGAAGCGAAAAAAAATTTTTTTTACTAGGTCATCGAGTGTGGTGTCAAATGAAAGCTTGTGAAAACACGAGTAAAAAATATATATATAATATTATACTTGCGCGCACTTTTCTTTTGTATTATTTTTAAAAATTCGCGAAAAATCGCTGTCCCGGGCCTTATCTCGAAAAGTACTTATCAAAAAATTTCGAATAAATTCTGGAATATTCTCCACGGGGTGTAGATTGAACGAAAATTATCACGAGTGCATTACCTTTAATAATTTATATGGTATATAAAAAAAAACAAAAAAATTTCAAGGTCTTCAGATTTCAGTAAAGATTGGAAACAAACTTTGTTGAAAACTCATTTGGGGTGTGTTTTGTGAAGTCACTGATCATTTTATACCACCGTAACATAAATTTTGACTTAAGGGGTTTGTTATGAGGGGTGAAATCGGAAGTGAAAATTTTTTTTTTTACTAGGTCATCGAGTGTGGTGTCAAATGAAAGCTTGTGAAAACACGAGTAAAAAATATATATATAATGTAATCCTTGCGCACACTTTTCTTCGTATTACTTTTAAAAAAATCGCTGTCCCCTACCTTATCTCGAAAAGTACTGATCAAAAAAGTTTGCAAAAATTCTGGAATATTCTCCACGGGGTGTAGATTGAACGAAAATTATCATGAGTGCATTACCTTTAATAATTTATTTGATATATAAAAAAAAATAAAAAAAATTTCAAAGTCGCCAGTTTTTAGTAAAAATTGGAAACAAACTTTGTTGAAAACTCATTTGGGGTGTGTTTTGTGAAGTCACTGATCATTTTATACCACCTTAACAAAAATTTTTATTTTAAAAACAATCAACGTACGGAACACTAATTGTGCAAGTTCAACTTGCACTTGACCGGTTTTTTTTTAGAAGAGTATCATCATAACTAAAGAATTGTGGTATGAAACTATAAAATTAAATGTAAATTTTAGATGACCACCATATAAAAACCTAATTGTTTTTCTATATTCTAAATAAAGTTTATTAAATTCAATGTGCGCCGTATTATTTCATAACTTTTTGTCATTTTTCTGGTGAAATCGTTATCCTGTCACTACGGAACTTCTAGGATTTCTAGACGAAGAACTGAACCATGTAATTTTCACCATCGCCTTTTGCTTAATTGTTTATAATAAAGATAAGAACTAATGATCTGGCTAGACCATAGACTCTCTTGATGCACGATTCCTTTCCAATCCTACCAAACAAAAATAGCATCACCTGCTACTGTAGCATTAATTCTGGTATTGTCTCCGTTTGCGCAGCTTCACATCTAATGGTATATCCTACTTATTAGGAAATAACTTGGGTCTTTGATTGTGTTAGCCGATACTTGTTGGAAATTCATATTAAAATTATATAAAAACAACACTATGTTTTAATTTCCAATATATTTAAAGTCACTTGACAATTGTTTCACCATACATTGGCTTCTTCAGAAGTAAATAAGAAAGAAAAATATTTGGTAGTAATCCTGGTTAAATAGTGCTTAAAAACTATTCTTAATTACCTAAGATTTTGCTAATCATTTTATTATATTATTTACAGACAGAATTATTTTAAGAATGCAAATCTGTGGTACTATTTCCGAGAGCTAATAAAGATTAAGTAGGGGTGAATGGTTTAAGTTTACCTGTTCGTTTAATAATTGATTGGATTTTTTTCCGTTTGCTAATTTCAAGACATTCAAGCGAATTTAATTTTTTTAGATTTATTTTTCTACATGTAGGATTTTTAACGTATCATCAAAATTATGGGATTCGTTTATTATATGAGTTGCGTAATGTGAATTGTTCTTATTTTTTTAAATAACTATGTTTATGTTCTTTAATGCGAGTTTCAAAAGATCTACCAGTCTGTCCTACGTAGGTTTTAGTACAAGATCCACAATTTAATAAGTAAACTCCTGATTTTAAGGAATTCTTAGATTTGGTTTTGTTATTCAAAATTATACTCCCTAAGGAATTACTGGTTTTGAATGCTATTTTATTGTTCTTTTTTATTAAATGTTTGGAAATTGTTCTAGTTATTTTCCCTGTGTATGTGAGTGTATTAAATTTTCCTTTTTTGTCATTAATTGTGGGATAAATTAGAGAAATTGCTTGTTTAAAGGATTTTTTATTCAAGATATTATCTATAATGTTGGGGTCATATCCATTATTAATTGCTATTTGTTTGATTATGTTGAATTATTTGCTATTAGACT
Source organism: Pachyrhynchus sulphureomaculatus (assembly GCA_019049505.1). NCBI lineage: Eukaryota > Metazoa > Arthropoda > Insecta > Coleoptera > Curculionidae > Pachyrhynchus > Pachyrhynchus sulphureomaculatus. Next base: position 7,807,806 of record CM032453.1, on the reverse strand, counting down.
AGTTGTATCGTTTGTTACGGAACCATCAATCAAACTATCACAAAAACTCATCCCTTTACTACGACAACATTGCAAATTTAAACCGAAATATAGTATAGCCATACATACGAACTGATCGATAAAATTAAAAAATATTAACTTACCGGAAAGTTCTAGAATTATCTCATTTGATGTACAAAACTTATTTCCTAGTATCCCACCATATGAAGTCATAGAATCAGTAGATAAGCTCTTAATTAAGAATAAAGTAAACGAAATTATTAAACGGGATATTTTAGATTTACTTACGACGTGCTTGGATCAAAACTATTTTGAATTGAACGACAACTTTTATACATCTAAAGAAGGTCTAATAATGGGTAATCCTTTAAGTCCGTTACTAGCGGAAATTTTCATGGATCATTTAGAACTAAAAATTCATCAAAACGCGGTAAGCAAAAATATTGTTTACTGGTATAGATATGTTGACGATATCATTTCCTGTTTCACGGGAACAGATAGACAACTAACAGTCATCAGTGCATCCTAATATTAAATTTACCATAGAATTAGAAACCAATAACTCCATAAATTTCTTAGACATATCTATATCAAAAGTGAACAATAAACACGATTTCTCGATTTTTCACAAACCTTCACATACTGACACAGTCATACACAATAGTTCATCCCACCCGTATCCTCACAAAAGGGCAGCTTTTAACTCTTTCATACATAGATTGTTACATATCTCTATGACTAAAACTAATTTTTGACAAAGAATTCAACATAATCAAACAAATAGCAATTAATAATGGATATGACCCCAACATTATAGATAATATCTTGAATAAAAAATCCTTTTTAAACAAGCAATTTCTCTAATTTATCCCACAATTAATGACAAAAAAGTAAAATTTAGTACACTCACATACACAGGGAAAATAACTAGAACAATTTATGCATTTATGTATTATATGCAGATGATACATTAATTTTCACAGAAGCAGCAACAGAGGAGATATGTCATGAAAATTTAAAAAATGATATGGATAATATTAACAAATGGATAAAAATGAATAAGTTAATATTAAATGAAAACAAGACAAAATTAATGGAAATTGATATGAACACTGACAGAGCATTCAAAATGAATAATGTAATAATAGAAAAAGTAAGTAATATAAAATACCTGGGTTTCCTCATAGACAGGGATTTGAACTTTACAGAACATGTCGAATATATATGTAAAAATTAGGGAAAAAAATTGGGTTTTTCAAACGTTTAAGAAGTAAAGTAACAATATTAACTGCAATAAATATATACAACACCATGATAAAACCTCATTCTAAATATGGATCAACTGTGTTATTCACATGCTGTTCAGACCAACAACAGGCAAGGCTACAAAAACTCCAGAACAAGGCTATGCGCTCTATTTTGAAATGCAATCGTTTCACATCAATAAGATATATGTTAGATGCACTGAAAAATGGCTAAATGTAAAGCAAAGACTGTAGCTAAATACAATATGTTTTATCCAGAAAATGAAAATGGGAAATGCACCGGAATACTTGATTGAACAAATAAGATATGTTGGGGATGTTCAACCGTACCGTTTTAGACCGAAACGTGCAGATACCAGTGCAATGCAAAAATCTCTATTTTCAAAAGGCCTGACCTTATACAATATGATGCCGAACAACATAAAGAGTGAAACAAATATAAATATGTTTAGAAAAGGAACAATAAATTTTGTAAAAAATATTAGTTTTTAATCAGAGTATGAAATTGTTAACAAACAATTTATTTTAAATGTAAATTGAAAAGTATTGTGAATACTACTACTAAATAAATAAATAAATAAATAAATAAATAAAAATTTCCAAACATTTAATAAAAAAGAACAATAAAATAGCATTCAAAACCAGTAATTCCTTAGGGAGTATAATTTTGAATAACAAAACCAAATCTAAGAATTCCTTAAAATCAGGAGTTTACTTATTAAATTGTGGATCTTGTACTAAAACCTACGTGGGACAAACTGGTAGATCTTTTGAAACTCGCATTAAAGAACATAAACATAGTTATTTAAAAAATAAGAACAATTCACATTACGCAAACTCATATAATAAACGAATCCCATAATTTTGATGATACGTTAAAAATCCTACATGTAGAAATAAATCCAAAAAATTAAATTTACTTGAATGTCTTAAAATTAACAAACGGAAAAACTCCAATCAATTATTAAGCGAACAGGTAGACTTAAACCATTCCCCCCACTTAATCTTTATTAGTTCTCGGAAATAGTACCACAGATTTGCATTCTTAAAATAATTCTGTCTGTAAATAATATAATAAAATGATTAGCAAAATCTTAGGTAATTAAGGATAGTTTTAAGCACTATTTAACCATGATTACTACCAAATATTTTTCTTTCTTATTTACTTCTGAAGAAGCCATTGTATGGTGAAACAATTGTCAAGTGACTTTAAATATATTGGAAATTAAAACAAAGTGTTGTTTTTATATAATTTTAAATAACTTGGGTATTAAGAGGAGTTTATATTATAAAAGGCATCGATAATACAATCATTTAAAGCTCTATTTAATAGGCGCCTTATAGAAAATAAAATACCAGCGTCTTGGGTAAACGCCTTGATTTTGCTTACTTTTAAAAAGTGGAACAAATTTAAATTGGAGAATTACAGATCCATCAGCCTGTTATCGGTACTATACAAAATACATACTAGACTTATAACATATATAGATTAACGCAAAAGTTCGACAGTTATCAGCCACGTGAACAAGCGGGATTTAGACGGTGAGATAGCACTTCAAACCAATAGATGACTAGTGGAAAAAGCAAATCAATTTAAGGTCACCTTGTGGATAGCAATGGTTGACTACGAAAAGGGATTTGATTCGGTAGAAATATGGGCAGTCTTTAAAGCCTTAAATAACAGCAGAGTCGATGAAAGATACACAACTGTTCTTGAATATAGGTACAAAAATGCTACTTCACAAATAATAATTGAAAAGAAATAAAATCAAAATTAAAAGAGGAATTAGACAAGGTGACTCGATATCCCCAACGCTATTCACGTTGACTCTAGAAGACATTAAAGACGTTAAAGTGGGAAAATAAAGGAATACTAATAACTTACTAACTACTTACTACTTAAGGTTCGAAGATGATGTCACTCGGATCGCCAACACAATAGAAGAATTACAAGAGATGCTGCTGGAATTAAATAATAAGTCTCGGGAAAATAGGTCTAAAAATAAACTTCACCAAAACTAAATATTTGAACAACGAAAGTGAAGATAACAGTCAGGAACTGTTAATAGAAAGTGAAAGAATAGAAAAGATACAAACATTCATATATTTAGGACAACAATCGAAATATCAAAAAATATAATTTAAGGGCTGACTTGGATAGAAGAGTCTTATTAGTAGAGACCGGATTATATGCAACATAAAAATCTTGAAATATGCATGAAAAATGCTTAAAATATGCATGAAAAGGGTCAAAATATACAATATTAAATAATAATAAAAGTAGTAATTTTTAGTTTTTTATTTCAAAATCAGCATAAAATTAACAAGTTATCGACGATGTTTAAATTTAATTAACAATTACACAGGGGAACAGCTGTTTTGGTGTCGAGGTTTTTTGAGCTGATTCTATATCAATTTGATGTCCTGAATTCAAATAACGTATTCATTTGTACCTAGGAGCTCAAATTTTTAAGATATACAATTTTAGAGAAATATAAGTTACATTATTGTAACTCAAATCCGTAAGTGTAGTAAACAAAAGTAGATACGAAATTTTTATTTTAGTTATACAAAATACAATATTATGTCGTACTTACAAACAAAAAAAATACATTGAAGAAATGAAATAGTCACTCAACACTTGGAAAGTTTCTTTTCCGCGACATTCTTGAATGTTTTTTTAAACAGTCCCTTTTTAAACTCCAGCAGTAATCTGCCATCATGTGCATGTCCCATCTTCCTTGGTAGCGGTCCTCCATAACTTTAATATCTTGGTGAAATCTTTCACCTTGTTCCTCACTCATGTCTCCTAAATTTTCTGGAAAACGGTCTAAGTGGCTGTGTAAATAGTGTATTTTAATACTCATATTGCACCCTAAGGATTTGAAACTATTAAGCATCTTGTTAACCATTTCAACATAGTTTTGAGCTTTATGTTTGCCTAGAAAATTTTCTACAACTGCAACAAATGATGTCCAAGCTTCTCGTTCAACTTGATTCATTGAATTTATGAAGGCAGGATCCTTAATTAATTGTCTTATTTGTGGGCCGTCAAATATCCCTGCTTTGAGATTTTCTGTGCTCAACTGATGCATTTTTACCCCTATATATGCAAAACAAGATCCATTCTTATCAAGAGCCTTTACAAATTGCTTCATTAAGCCCAGCTTTTAATGTAACGGAGGAAGTATGATTTTTTCTCTTTCAACCAAAGCGTCGTTAATGACATTATTTTCCCCAACGTCCATGTTTTCTCTCTGAGGCCAATCTTTTCTAACCCAGTGGTGTGTTTTGTCCCTACTATCCCAGAGCCACAAGAAACACGCATATTTCGTGTAACCACTTTGCTGCCCAAGAAGAAAGTTTACCATTTTTAAGTCTAGATAAATCATCCATTGATGTTCGTAATACTTTATCTTCTGCAAGACCAAAGCTATGGTATTATATTCTTCTTTCAGTTTCGTTGAGTGAGCTAGTGGTATTGAACCATATTTATTCCCATTATGTAGAAGGACACATTTTAAACTTCGCTTTGAACTGTCAATAAATAGGCGCCAATCATCTGGAATATATTCAGAAAGTCCCATTTCTTTCATGAGTCCCCTAATTTCGTGACAAAATACAAGATTGTCTTCTTGAGAAAAGAATGGTAGCAGATCTTTTTCTCTTGTACGGTAAAGGTAATTTTGGTTCCTTGTTCCAGTAAATTTTTGTCGTTTAACCTAGAAGCCAGTACTTCAGAAGCTTTTTTCGATAAATTGAGATCCCTGGTGAGATCATTTAATTCATTTTGATTGAAGCGTTGAGGAACTGATGACGTCCCCTCATAGTCACTGTTAGTTTCATTAGCATCAGAACTTTTATTAGCATCAGAAGAGCGATCAAAGGGAAAATATTCGTCATCAGAGATATGTGGTAGCTGATGAAATGTTGGAATCGGTATTTCATCTGAGTGCGGAATAGGGCGTATTGCCGAGTCTAAATTGGGATAAGTCCACTTACTGCGGTTATTTCGATTGATTCCATTAGTATTTACTAAACAGAAATAACAATCATTGAAGTGGTTTTTTGGTTCTCTCCAAAACCATTGGTACGCCGAATTTTAGACATTTTCTTTTCCCGGTAGTCCACTGCCGTAAATGCTCTGTACAAGTTTTACATACGAGATGCGGGGCCCACGTTTTGTCCTGATCACCAAGCTTAACTCCAAAGTATTCAAGATACGCTCGCTTTACAAAGTCAGTAATAGTTTGTCTGTTTTGTTGAAACATGTATTCTCCGCATATATAGCAAAACACATCAGGTTGATTTACACAACTTCTTCTTGAACTGGAACCTGAACTCATTTTAATTCTGTTCAATAACACAAAAACACTCTTTTCTTAACATAAAATAACACGCCGAATTCGATCTACTCTCATTAGTAAGAACGCACAAACTGACGAGACTTACCCGAGTTAGGTGATTAAAAGGGTCAGTTCAGGTACCTGATCGGCAATGGTTCCACTATTTATAGATTTACCTGGAATTTACTCAATTACAGACTGACAATAAAACCATTGTACCTACATTAATGAATATATAATAATTTTAGAACTCTCATAAATGAATATACTGAATAAAAACTACATTGGTAGATAAGTTGATGTATCTAAAAAAGTAGAGCTGATAGAGAAAAACGGATTGCATGTATAGATTTAGCGTCCCAAATATAGTTAAAATCAGCTCTAAAATCCCAGGCACCAAAACAAAAATATTTTTTTGTTGCCCTGTGTTATTTAACATTTTTTAAAATTATTTAACATTTGTATTCTTGTACACGCAAACAATAAGGTATTGTTCCAAATGTTGGGTAGTAAGATTGTGTCTTCGATCACTTAAAATATTTTTATAAGTGGAAAAAAAAGACCATTCCACATTCACTGAGGTAACTGGGCAGTATTTGAATTTGGGTGCTATGTTAGCACTTATTGTTTCTGGCAAAAGTTCACCCGTCCCATTAATAAAACTATCAATTTGACACAAAGTTTCAAAGCCTGGGTTATTGCACAAAATGTTTTCAAACTTTTCTTTAACTCTACACGGGAATACATCTGGCAATGTGGAGTTTATTTGATGGATTTTATTCATTAACTGAATTGATTCGGTCAACGCCAAACCTCGAGTTTCAAGCTTTTTAATACCCGTAGGTATGTGAGAAAAGTGAGTGCTAATCAAAGCTATGTTTTCTTTTTAAGATCAGAATCGTTAAATGCTTCCTTGCACTATCGAAGTCATTTACTACACCTTTGATGGACTCGAAATGTTCATTGTAAAATAGTATAGCTTCAATCCATGTTCCCCATCGAGTTACCACTGGTTCGAGAGGTAAAGGCACATTTGGCAGTTTTTCTTTATAGGCGTTATTGCGAGCAGGTGCCTTAAGAAACAGTTTCTTTGCTGATGAAATCAGTTTATTTACATTTCCAAACATGGATCGTACTTCTTCAGCGAGTCGATGGACTCTGTGAGCAAAGCACGTCACATGAATTAAATCAGGATAAAATACTTGGAGAACTTTGGCTGCCTTGATCATATAGGGAGCAGCATCTAAGAGAAATATAAACACTCTTTCATCTGCAGAAGATTCAGGAAATATTTTTTAATACCCTCATTCACAAATCTGGCGATCGTAGAATGATTTGTCTTGTCAAGTTATTTGCAGGCCACTAAATAGGAAGAAGAAGGCTCTAATCTTAATGCACTCACAATTAAATTCGCAATATAGCGACCACAACTGTCGGTAGTTTCATCAGCTGAAATCCAAATAATGTCATCCTTAAGTTTATTACGTATTTCTTCCAGAACATGTTGGTAAATTGTTGGTATGTAATTTTTACGCAGTATTGATTCATCTGGTATTTTTTGATTCAAGCAATATTTTCGCAGAAAATCTTTGAATGTAGGATTTGTAAGTTTGTGGAGAGGAATATTATTTGCAAGCAATGCTTCACATAAATCCATGCTAAAGTATTTTTTTTTTTTGTTTGCCTATAGAAGTGGAATCACTGCTACTTGCTGCTGTTGTAAGTTGTTGTCGTGGGCTTTTTTTTTGCAATCCTGCGATATGAAGACTTGTCTTGACATACTGGTCAATTTGAAACTTTTTTGTGCACGAAACATTTTTCTCGCAAACTCGACAATATAAAACATTTCCGTCGTATGTAAATGTTCCAGGATAATCAGCGACCCACGAAGAGACACTTTTTTTGCGGGTGGCATGGTACACGTTAAACTTTAAACATAACACGTTAAAAATTGCAAAAAGACTATTCTGATGTATTAACAATACCCTGAGCAATTCAATTGCCTAGTAATACCGAGAAATATTGTAAATATGCATCATAACTAGATTTTGGGTAAAATATGCAATAATCGGTGAGAATGGTCTAAATATGCAAATGCATATGGAAATATGCAAATGCAATTAATCCGGTCTCTACTCATTAGCTTGGTATGCGTTGGGAAGGTTACAATCTAAATTTAAATTAGACTTCTCAAAAACAATAAAATGCCAGAGTATATTTTTAATTTATCAATTAAACAGGGTGTTTATCCGAAACGATGGAAAGAAGGTAGATTATGTCCTATTTTTAAAATGGAGACAGGGAAAATGTTGAAAATTACAGCGGTGTCGTTCTACTTTGTAACTTCTCCAAGGTCTTTGAGTCAGTCTCGCGTGCACGTATCTATAGCCAAATTAAAAATCAAATTTCTCCTTATCAGCACGGATTTGTTAGTAAGGAATCTACGGTAACAAATCTGTTATGACACAGTTCATTTCGGAAATATTAGATGATGGTGGGCAGATTAATGTTATTTATACAGATTTCTCGAAGGCCTTTGATATGATCGACAATCATGTTCTCATCAATAAGTTGTCTTTCTTTGGTTTCACTGGTGGTGCGAAGGCTCTTATAAGTTCTTACTTGTATGATCTAATTCGGTTTGTAGCCTACAATGGATTCAAATCAGAAATATTTGTGGCTACCTCAGGCGTTCCACAAGGTTCAAATTTGGGACCCTTGCTCTTCATTATGTTCGTAAATGACCTTTGCGATGATTTAAAATGTAACAGACTAATTTATGCTGATGATCTAAAAATGTTTATGCCAACAGAAAAAACTAAGGATTGTTCCTATCTACAGAGCCAGTTGAATTTCGTACATTCTTGGTGTTGTGACAACAAACTACATCTAAATGCTCAAAAATGCAAAGTTCTAACATATAGTAGGAGGGTAGCGTCAATAGAGTTTCAATATAGAATTCAAGACCATAATTTAAGTAGGTGTAGCACAGCTAAGGATTTGGGAGTTGTTTTTGATGCAAAACTAACAGCATATAGCATTGAAAGTTTCTGAAGCAATGAAGTCTTACGGGTTCATCATTAGGAATTGTAGGGATTTCACTAATATTGCATCACTGAAGGTGTTGTATTTCTGCTTTGTTCGCTCGAAACTAGAATATGCAACTATCATTTGGAGTCCAATGTATGAGGTGCATAGAGTTTCACTTGAAAAAGTGCAGAGGAGATTTCTGAAATTTCTGTTGTTTAAGATCAATGGAATGTATCTTGAACGGGGAACCAGCAGCGATTATTTGTGTGAACAGGCAAATATTCTTAGCCTGGAAATCAGGAGAGTTTGTGCCTCAATATTACTCCTATATGGAGTATTGCACAATATGATTGATTGCAGGGATATATTGTCTCGTATTAACATCAATGTGCCACGGATACACTCACGATTAAACACGTTTTTTAGATGTAACAGACCTAATAATAATTTGTTATTGAATTGACCTATTCATGTAATGTGTACTAATATTAATCATATTGGTAATGTCTGTGACATATACTGTTGTACTAAGAAGCAACTACTACAGACTGTCATTAAATATGTAAATTTCTAAATACCATATTTACCCTATTAATGGGACACTGTTGGGTAATAGAGCTATTATTATTATAATATGTACTGACTGGATGAACATACGGTACTGAAACGTTGGCTTTAAATACAAGTATAATAAATAAACTCCAGGTAACTCAAAGAGCAATGAAGAGGAGAATGCTAAATATTAGACTCCCAGATCGTATTTCTAACATCAAAATTCGAAGAAGATCAAAAGTGACAGATGTAATACAATGAATATGTATATTAAGATGGAACTCAGCGGGGCATATCGCAAGGATGAATGGGAACAGATGGACCCACCGTATAGTTGAATGGAGGCCTAAAGAACATAAAAGATGCAGAGGTAGACTACAGACAAGATGGATGGACGACATAAAAAGATTAGTAGTACACGACTGGATTCAAAAAGCAAACAACAAAGCTCACTGGAGAGAACTTGGGGAGGCTTACAACCGACTATGGATGGAATAAACTAATAATGATGATGATATTATAACTTCTTTGTAAGTGCATTTTTAGTGAAATCAGCAATGTATTTGCGTCCAAATTAACGCCCAGCAAATTGAATGACAGTCCTAGAGGAATGGAGTGCCCCGAAATAACTATGTCGGGTTCAGCAACGTTAACTTTTTTAGAAAAAACTACCGCCTGGGTTCTTGTAGTTAAATTCTTCTTGGTTACTCTTACCGCGAGATAAAATTTCTTTTAGGTCTCAATTAAGTTGAAGGACTTCTTGCTGTCGACGGATATTTGCACGAAAAGGGGATGTTGAAGCGCTCAAATTGAATGAAGAAATAAGCGTACTGTAATCTGTAAAGCTGTAGAATGGATTCCTAGTCCTTTTCAGCAGATCGTTAACGTAAATGAGAAAGCGAGTAGGAGAAGCATGGAGCCTTGGGGTACATCGGCTTTGATAGTGAAGGTTTTAGAAAGAAATCCATCGACTGTCACTAATAAAAAACGCTCTCTGAGGAAACACGAAAACCTTCTTAGCGCAGTCAGTTGAGTCGTTGGATCTAAAACAAACGACTAACCAAAAGAAAGTTTTTCCCGTTTGGCAGTTTTGAAGTGCCAAATCTTGCACGATTAGGCACCTCTCTGTCACTGATCAGTAGGATATTCGATGCTGAAAGTAGTTTATGGTCAGAAAAACCTAACGTCGGATCTAAAATGATAGTGTAAATCTTTGGATTGGTGATTAATAACAGGTCAAGGAGACTGGAGAATTCTCCGTCTTGATCAGGGATTCGTGTTGGTTCATTGATAAGTTGAGTTAAGCCATAAGTAATTGCGAATGATTCAAGTTCACGATCTTAGTCGTCGGTCATATTTGAATACTTAAGCCAGTTGATGCTATGGGCATTAAAGTCTCCTAGGATGGTAATTTCGGATCCTAGATAATTAATCTGTATATAATTGGTGGTGTCTACAAGAGAAACGAAAATTGTTCTAAACTTAGTATCACTTGGTGGTCGATAGAGGCAGCAGATAAACCTTGTGGTTTTTGAGTCATTATTTTTAACCACATAACATCTATAGAGCTTCCTCTAATTGGCAGGAGACATCACTTCTGACAAAAAGATAGGTTCCGAAGTTACGCCTAAACCGGGAATAGAAGGAGTTAACTGCTGGAGGAGAGAAAGTTAACTGCTGGTCTATGAACTGACCTTGGTTTAGCACAGATATTTCATTTAGTTTGACAGTGTTTGTGAATTGAATTTATTTTTTAGTTCAAAGCGCTTATGTTTGCGATTTCCGCATGTTGAAGCCCCAGGAATTAGCTCCCACCCGAACAGGAGGCTATTTTATTTTCTCCGGAATTTTTTGATCCTTGGAGCTTCATCATGCTATTCTTCTTCTTACAGTTTGCTTAGTTTATATTCTGCTATACATGGTTTTTAGGTTTTTTGTAGTCGAGGAGTCTGAAAATTAATTTTTCATCATTTTGAATCAGTAGTCAAGTATATAAGAGTTAAGTAAGTTGGGAGAGTGTTAGACAGATTCTACCGATTTACGGTGCTTATACGGTTCATCTTCACTATGAGAAAGTCATATTCAATACTTAATTAGCTTAAAATTACCTATTTGCAAGCAAACTACTGAGTAAATCACTTAGCACGTTTTTTAAATTTGTCAATTTGTGGCTTTACTATAACCATTTTAGATTTAGTTTCGCATATGTAAGTGGAATTTACGTCAGAAAGAAATTGAAACACTTTAAATGTATGATGAAATATCTATAAATTAAAAGTATTGTACCCTTGTAGAGACTCTTGTCATAATGACAGGCTAAATATATTGATAAAGAATAGGTAAATCTTCTGGATAAGCTGTGATATAAAACGAGATGCCACGACGTATTTAGGTACCAGTCCTCCAAAAATCCTGTAAAAATGAAGATTGTTCTAGTTCTATCTATCGTGGTTGCCTTGGCACTGGGTAAGGAACATTGCTATATTCTTTTAGATTAGTTCTTACTTTGTTGTAAATGCTTCCTGATATATATGCAAGAACAACTTAATTTTCTAATTTTTTTTTTTCTAAAGCTATTTCAACGACAAAAGTTAAAAATGAAAAGAAAAACACACATATATATATATATATATATATATATATAATATATATATATATATATATATATATATATATATATATACATATATATATATATATATATATATACATATATATATATAATATATATATATATATATATATATATATATATATATATATATATATATATATATATTATTACGTAAGTTTAGTATCTGTAAAAGCTTTCCACGCATTTTAGTTTTAAAAAATGAGGACAAAAAAGTCACAAGGTCATAAATTGGGACCGTATGAGAAATAAGAGATTAATTTCACGCTTACGTTGTCATTTTGAAGGAGGTAACCAAAGTTATATATGATTTTTAGTAAACAAATTATTATATACCAAGCAGCATTAACAATCAGCCCGTCTGTCCTCTAATGCTATAGAAGCCACATTACGAGTAATTGAAAAAAATGTAGCGACCATTTTTTTAAAGCGCTACAACAAACAACAATGAGATCTAAAGAATATTCGTGTGTTTAGCTATATTTCGAGCAATTTTGAAGCTGTTTTTTTTTTCGGTACGATACATAACTTAGTCCGGCGATCTATTTTAGATTTTAAACAATATCTGCATTACCATCAGGATCGTTTTTACAGGTTACTATTTTTTTACTAGTGTAATACATTACAGTAACAAATTAAAGTAATGTTTGTATCTAAATGGCAGTTCTGAAAATGATCATATTTTATCAGAGATACTTAAGCGGTAAATAAATATTTTTGGGAATAAACACTCCTTCATAATAAATGGTAATATATTTTTTTTTAGTTACAAACGTAATTCTCGTTTCTGCCTTGGCCAGTTCTTCAAAAAACAAATAGCTAAAAAAAATAACAAGATAAATCTTTTTTTAACTACAGATTAGAATTCAGCGTCCAGATCTATGTATTTTAGTTCGTGGTAATAAACGTTTTTTTTGTGGTGCTGTATTATTAGAAACAGCAAAAAAAATGTAGTATAGAGCTGCCAAAACGTTTATTATTCACATATAGGATGAAAAATATCTTAATTCTTCTTCTTCTTTTTTCCATTAGGCATTCCTGCCTGTTTTTCTTTAATGTATCGTCGCTACAGGTCGTCGTTTCATCTTTTTTGTGGGCGTTCTATACTGCGTCGTTCGGATTTTATTTTTTGGTTCCAATATTGTTTTCTGTTTTTTATCCACGTGTTAATGTCCTCTACTTCACATATGTGCCTTATGTGTTCCTCTATCCCAAAGTGTTCTTGCAATTGTTCTTAATGTTTTAATTTCACTTGTTTGTAAGTATCTCTGAGTTTTGCGTCTTTCTGGTTTTATTTCTGCTGTGTAGGTCATAACTGGTCGAACCACAGATTTATATATACGAGATTTTACTTCTCTTCTCAAGTATGATGATGATGATGTGGAGATTTTCTATATAATTCGGCACCTCAAGGAATAAAGAGATCTCTAAACCCTATTCAAAATCAGGCCCTGAGACTGGCTACAGGAGCATTCCGAACATCAACCGTAGCAAGTTTACAATGTATAACATCAATTCCTCCGCTCTACCTAGACAGGCAACTCTCCTTGATGAAATTTTATGCATCCTTTCTCCAGAAATCATATACAAAAAATACAATTAACTTCTCAAATTCTCATCGCTCCAACATTATAGCACCCAAAGATTCAATCTACAACAGAATAAACAAATTCATGTTACTGCATAACCTTTTTCCACCAAAATTTGATTACCCTCTCTGGAAAAACTTCCCACCTTGGATCTCCCCAACCCCAAAGGTAAACCTTCATCTCCATTCCAACAATATAAAAGATAATAACCCAACAGAAACTAAGTCACCTTTTCTCGAAAGAATCCATTCTAAATACCCTGACCACTCTATAATATTCACCGATGGCTCTAAATCAGATCAGGGAGTGGGTGCAGCTTACGTCCATGACAGAATCATTAAACGCCTTAAACTGAACCCATACAACTCCATCTTCACAGCAGAATTACTTGTCATCAAGGAAGCTCTCAAGTCTTCAATTACCTCAACCCAAGGGACAAAAAAAGTTCTCATATCTTCTGATTCCTTGAGTTCGCTGAAATACATTATCTCCAACAAAGACAACAGTATTTACTTAAGTCAAATCAGCGATCTCTTATATATGGCTAAATCGAGAGGAATTAAAATTTCATTCATGTGGATCCCATGAGCGGTAACAAACGGAACGCCCTTTATGGGAGAAAACAACAGTCATGATTATATTAAAATGCTAAGCTCAATAAAAAGAGACTTATTCCAGCTGGAGTGGGACCTGGAGCATAAAGAAATGGTCAATAAAACCTCAAGTATTCCCGCCTCTTCATAACCCAAATGATAAAAGATCAAAAAATGTTTTGCTGAGAAGATTGGCGATAGGACATACCTACCACACTCACTTCCATCTCCTAAAAAAAGAAACAGCACCGAAGTGTGTGGTATGCAATTCCTCCTTGACGGTCAAACACATCTTTGAGGCAAATCACTCTCTCAAACAGAATATGGATCAATTCTCATCAATCAAGGAAAAAATCTATAAATACCTAAAAGGCCAAAAAATATCTATATAACAGTTAAACACATCCAATAAGGGGCGCTAAATGACCACAGACGTCGATGCGCTCAGACCAACAAAAACAAACTTCTCAAGTATTTATTCTTCCAAATAGTGTCATCCAAGCATCTTGCTGTTCTATTGACTTTTACTATTTGTTCTTTTATTTCTTCTTCTATGTTATTGTTATATGATAATTTAATTTTTAAATATTTAATTGTCATCTCCTGCTGTATAATCTGATTATTGATTTCCAGCTTGCACCTGAATGGTTCTTTGGAGATAAGTACCGATTTGGTTTTTTGAGCCGATATTTTCATATTAAATTTCTTTGCTGTTGTATAAGACTGATCCAATAATCTCTGCAAGTCATCTTCATTCTCAGCGACTAGGACAGTATCATCGGCGTAACACAATATTTGTATCTCTGTATTGCCCATTTTATAGCCTTTTTTGAGTTTACCTGTTTAATTATTTCATCTAATATAATGTTAAACGGTAGGGGACTCCTTGTCTAATGCCAGTTGTTACCTCTATGGGTTCAGTTTAAGAAGCGAGCGTAAATTCGCTCTCGCTTCTATTTTATTTCTTTTGTAAATGTTCTCAATTAGTTTTATTATATCCAATGGAATATTCTTCTCATAAAGTGTGTGCACTACGTCTTGCAGTTCTATTCTTTCAAACGCTTTTACCAAATCTATAAGGCATAAGAACGCTGGTCTGTTATACTCAATTGCTTTTCAGTAATTTATCTGGCTACAAATACTGCGTCGTTAAAGGATGTTCCGCAGACCAGTTGTCAGAAAGCTTTCCAGTTAACAAAGGACTACGACAAGGATGTTGCCTCTCGCCTACATTATTTAATATCTACATAGACAAAGCGTTGAAAGAATGGAGGAGATCATGCGAAGGAATGGGTATCGAGCTTAATGACGACATCACGCTGTATACGCTACACTTCGCAGACGAACAGGTGGTGCTCGCACAAGATAAAGAGGACCTGGAATTAATGACAAGGAAACTGCTAAAAGAATACGAAAAATGGAGCCTGATAGTAAACCAGGAAAAGACAAAGTACCTGTGTGTAGGAAAGGAGGAAACATCGGTTCTCCAAATAGAAGACCACATTCAAATCGGACCATGCACAGAATATACATATCTGGGTACAAAAATTACACGGACGGACTGAACCAGAAATTGAACACCGTATTGTACAGGGGAAGAAGGTCATTGGGTGTCTAAACTCGATTCTGTGGGGAAAACATATATCAAAACAAAACAAAAAACTCTTGTATAACACTATTTTAAGGAGTATAGTACTCTACGGCAGTAAAGCATGGCAAATGAGTCAAACTACACAGCGGAAACTACGAGTATTGGAGATAGACTATTGGCGCAGATCGGCAGGAAAATCACGCCTTGAAAAAGTCCCAAACAAAACGATTTTAGAAATAATGGAACAACTAGAATGGTATGGTCACGTGGAGAGGATGAGCGACGAAAGGCTCCCGAAGCTGATCAAAAACTGGTCACCACGGGAAAAGAGAAAAAGAGGGCTCCCAAAAACAACATGGATAGTAGGAATAGAAAGAAGTATGTCAGCGAGGAATCTCAGCCACGGAGACTGGGAAAATAGAGAGGACTGGAGAAAAGGGACTAAAAGGCGCACAACGCTATAAAGAATGGATGATGATGATGATCTTTTTCGATGTATCTTACTTTTATTAATTCTTTCATTTCCTTTCGCTGTTCACCTTTCATTCTCCAAATCTCCTTTTGCACACCATAAAAGTCATGTTCCATTTCTTTAGAGAATTTTTTCTAGTGTTCCATTTTCTTTTTTCTCACTAGGGCGTTCGTTTCATTGCGGACTCTCTTATATTCTTCATATGTTCCTCTGGTTTTTCTTGATATATATTTAAGATAGGCTTTTGTTTTTCTTAGCATTTTAATTTTACTTTCTCGCAGAACTAAGGTGTATTATTCGGTCTTCTTGATGTTCTGTTTATTTTACGTTTCCCAAGTGCTTACTTTGCTGTGTTAATAATGTTATTCTTGATCTTTCTTCAACTGTCTTGTATATCTTCTTCCTCTACCACTGGGTTTTTATTTATTTCGTTCTCCAGTCTTGTCTGGTAGAGATTTTTTATTGATTCGTGTTGCAGGCTTTCTACGTTTGTCTTTGTTTCGTAAACCGTTAGGGTTGTTTTTTGAGGTAACTTTATTGTCATTCTGATTTTTCCCAATATAAGACTGTGATCACTTCCTACATCTGCGGAATATAAACATCTTATGTTTAATATTTGTGTAAAAAAATGTATTTCTCTATTTGTTAGAATGTAATTTATGATTGATCTATCTCCTCTCGTATTTTGAAATGTGTATTTAGGTTGTTCTATTATATATATTAAGGATTTTCTACAGCTGACGCTGTCTTCCTTCTCTCAGCCTTTGATTCCATCCATTTCTATCTTCCCAGTCTCCATCTGTTAGACCCCTGTCCTCCATAGCCTCGTCCACATCGTCTCTCCACGATCGTCTGGGGTCTTCCTCTTTTTCTTCTCCCTATGGGCTGCACTCCGTTATTTTCTTTATCCACCTATTATCTTCGCTCCGTCTTATGTGTCCATACCATTTTAATCGTTTTTCTTCAATGGTGTTTATTGCGTTCTCTTTAATGGTCATTCTGCTTCTTATTTCTTCATTTGTTATTCTCTCCATACGTGTCACTCTACAACATCTTCTCCAATACTCCATCTCTACCGCGTTAATTTATTTCTTTTGTTGATCGTCCATGTTTCTGATCCGTATGTCATTATGCTTTGTATTACTGATCTGTATATGCATGTTTTGTTTATCTTTGTAATGTGCTTGTCCCACAGGATCGATTAATTGTCTTATGCATGTCCGCGTTTGTCCTAATCTAGCTTTAAAAAATGATGGTTCCTAAATATTTAAATCTATCGGTTCCTTCGATTATTGTTTCGTTATCGACTTCTAGATTCTCCACGTTTTCCTCCTTTGTTGTTAGATATTCCGTTTTAACAAAGTTTATTGCTAATCCTGCTTTAGTGTATTCTTCTTTCAATTTTCTTACCATATAACTGAGGTCTTCCTCATCTTGCGCTATGATTACTTGGTCGTCGGCGAAACTTAGAGTATATAAGTAATCTTCTCGTATTGGGACTCCCATTCCACCACATTTTTGCTTCCATTTTTTTAATGTTTGTTTGAGCTATATTTTGGATAGTATTGGGGGTGTAGAGCATCCTTGTTATAGGCCTTTTGATGTTTGAAGTCTCTCCCCTATTTTATGTCCTATTTTTATGTTCGCTGTGTTGTTTTCGTAGAGAGTTTTTACTGCGTTTATTAGTTCTTTGTCAATGCCTATTTCTTTCATTGCGTTCCATAATCTTTGTCTTGGTACTGAGTCATAGGCCTTTCTTATGTCTATGAAGGCTAGATGAACTTCTCTATTCTTTGCCAGTTTTTTTTCCATTGTTTGTTTTATAGTGTATATGTGGTCTATACATGATTTTTCGGCCGTAAAGCCTGCTTGGTCTTCTCCAATTTTTCCTTTTATATTTTCCTCCATGATATTTTTAATAATTTTGCCATACAAACGTCCCATACTCGATATTATGCTTAGGCCTCTATAGTTTGTGCATTTTCTGCGGTCTCCCACTTTAAATATAAATACTATATAAGCTTTTGACCATTCCTCTGGTATTTTTTCTCCATTTATCGCTCTGTGGAACATGTTTCTCAGCATTCGATGTAATTTATTAGACCCGTACTTAATCATTTCATTTACCACACCCCCAGGCCCTGCAGATTTATTATTTTTTGAGTGTTTTTATTGTCTTCTTTACTTCTTCATAGCTTAGTTCTTTCTCTTTTATTTCCTTATTCTGTTCTTCTTCAGTGTTCTCTTCTTGGAATTCTTGTCTGTCTTCTGTTAGCAGCTTCTTATAATATTCTTCCCACTCGCTTTCTGGGATGTACTCTATATACGTCTTCTCTCTATTGTTAGTCCTTAATGCTTTAATTATTCTCCATGGCTCTGTGCTTCTAGTTCCTCCTATATACTGTTCTACATGTTAGCACGATTTTCTACATCTCTCGTTCTTTTCTTTATTTATCATCCTCCTCGTTTCTGCATTTTTCTCTTTATATTTCTGTAGATCTTCTTCTGATTTTGTATTCAGTCATTTTTCGTATAGTCTTTTTTTCTCCTTTATAGATTCTTTGGTTTTTTTTCACAGATTCTAATTTTATGTTTCTCATTCTCGTTGTCTTCTTTACCTAATGCTTCTAGGGCCGCCTGTTTGATGCATTCTTTTATGTGGTCATACATCTGTTGGAGGTTGTCGTAGTTAAATTCATTCAATTTTTTATCCAATCGTCGTCTATATAGGTCTCTTATCGTTTCGTCTTGCAGTAAGTGTATTTTGTATTTTATTTCTTTGTCTGCTTTTTCTGATATCTCATTAGTATTTCTGTTCCCTTTATCTATTGTTCCTTTTTGCTTTATTGCCTTGTACCACGGTACTTTTTATTTGCTATTAATAGTCTATGGTCTGTTCCACATTCTGCCCCTCTCTTTACTCTTACGTCTTTTATTTTGATAGTGGTATCGTTTTTAATTATAATGTAGTCTATTATTGATTTTAAGTTTCGTGTTTCTTGCATCCAGGTATATTTGTGGATGTCTTTGTGTTTGTAGAATCCGTTTGTTATTTTGAGTCCGTTTAGTTCACTCAGCTCTATTAGTCTCTCTCCGTTGTCGTTAGTAATGTCTTCTCCGAATGGTCCTACGGTATTGTCCTTTGTTTTCCTTCCTGTTCTCCCATTCAGATCTACCATTATTATTAATTCTTGGTTTTTCTTTACTTTTTGTATTTCCATTTCTAGTGTTCCCATGAAATTATCTTTTTCTCTTATAGTGCTGTCTTCTATTGGGCCGTATACTCCTAATATTACCATGTCTTTTCCTAACATTGTTATATTTAGTTTTATGATTCTTTCATTGATGGGTTCCCAAGATGTTATTTCTTTTTCCCACTTCTTTTTTACTAATATTCCAACTCCGGCCTTTTTTCTTTTTTCCTTCTTTACTCCACTCCAACAATGCATCACTTCATCTATTTCTTCTATTCCACTTCCCTTTTTTCTTCGTCTCGCTTATTACAAAAATGTCTATGTTCATCTTCTTAAACACTTGTATGACTTCGATGTTCTTTGTCCTCCATCCCTGTATATTCCAGGTGCCGAGAGCAGCTATTCTGTTTCGGGATTTCTTCATTTGGCTGAGTTTTAAGCTTGGGTTAACTATTCGCTTTTAAGTAGGAATTCCCCCCCCCCCCCGTATCCGATGAGGCTCTCTTCTTCGAAGCTGTGAATTGCCAGCCGGGGATTTTTGCTTCTCTTGTGATTTTTTTATCCTACTTTTCAAACAACTAGCATTTCCCAGGTTATTCTTTATGTTCAAATAACTGGTCAAGTGCAAGTTGAACTTGCACAATTAGTGTTCCGTACGTTGATTGTTTTTAAAATAAAAAAAATTGTAACAGTGGTATAAAATGACCAGTGACTTCACAAAACACACCACAAATGAGTTTTCAACAAAGTTTGTTTCCAATCTTTACTGAAAACTGGTGACCTTGAAATTTTGTTTTTTTACCAGATAGATTATTAAAGGTAATGATAATTTTTTCGTTCAATCTATACCCCGTGGAGAATATTCCAGGATTTTTTCAAAATTTTTTGATCAGTACTTTTCGAGATAAGGTAGGGGACAGCGATTTTTCACGATTTTTTAAAAGTAATACGAAGAAAAGTGTGCGCAAGTATTACATTATATATATATTTTTTACTCGTGTTTTCACAAGCTTTCATTTGACACCACACTCGATGACCTAGTAAAAAAATTTTTTTTTCTCTTCCGATTTCACCCCTCAAAACGAATCCCTTAAGTCAAAATTTATGTTACGGTGATATAAAATGATCAGTGACTTCACAAAACACCCTCCAAATAAGTTTTCAACAAAGTTTATTCCAATCTTTACTGAAAATTGATGACCTTGAAATTTTCTGTTTTTTTTATATAACAGATAAATTATTACAGGTAATGCACTCGTGATAATTTTCGTTCAATCTACACCACGTGGAGAATATTCCAGAATTTTTTCAAAATTTTTTGATAAGTACTTTCCGAGATAAGGCGGGTGGACAGCGATTTTTTTTCGCGATTTTTTAAAAATAATACAAAGAAAAGAGAGCGCAAGTATTACATTATATATATATTTTTTACTCGTGTTTTTCACAAGCTTTCATTTGACACCACACTCGATTACCTAGTAAAAAAATTTTTTTTTCATTTCCGATTTCACCTCCCAAAACTAACCCCTTAAGTAAAAATTTAATTTTCAAAACTACATGGCTCTGATGAGGCCATCAATTCCTATATTGCTACCAAATTTCAAATTTCTACGACAAGTAGTTTCGGAGAAAATTGGGTGTGACAGGCGGACAGACGGACAGACAGACGGACAGACACCGAAGTGATCTTATAAGTGTTCCGTACGGAATACTAAAAAGGTGTTATTAATTCGGAACTCATTTTGTGCGGAGAAGTTTATCAAAAATTCGCCATTCTCGTTCGTCACATTTTCATTGTACCTCTTCACTTCCGGTACTATCATGTTCCCTACTCGTGCAATAAAGTCCCCCATTAAGATAATTACTTCTCTTTTTGGGTCTTAATTCTCATAAATCAAATAAACTTAAAACCGATTTAACACTATTTTTCTAGATCCCGATACTAAAAAAGTTAACTCTATTATCGTCTTAAAATCCAGAGATATTTTCAAAATTATATAAAACTAACTCTCGTTTGTAAAATTCGCGTCATTAAACTGTAAAATTCTTGTATCTGTATATTTATTTTAATAAGCCAGTATGCATTTTAATGTTATTCTTCTATTTTTTAGCTGCCGAAGTCCCATATAAGGCTGCTTATATACCTTTAGGAACAAAAATAGAAAAAAACTCAACGCTGGGTATCATTGATGGACAACCGGCTAGCAGAAACCAATTTCCCTACCAAGTCTCTCTTCAAAGAAGTAATGGTTTGAGCTTCAGTCACTTTTGTGGAGGTTCAATTATTTCTCCAAAGTAAGCAATCTTATGGTAGCTCTACTCGCTTGCCAAACCTCGACAAGCGTTCACGATCTCGACCGTGTGGATCGGGCGTTCGACTTGACTTGCGTAGGGCGGAGTGTCGATATTTTGTGCACAAGTCAAAAGAAGCTTGGGGCTAACGCTTGTGAAGCATCCACACGCTTGCGAAGCATTAGTACAGATTCTGAACGCGTGATGAACGCACGTCGTTTTCTCTCTGCTCGCTTCATTAAAATAAGTAAAAATGGGTGACTGGTAAATGAAACAATTTTTTTTTTTTTGGAATGCTATCAAGTCCTGCATATGGAATCCTACGAATAAAAATTATAAGGACAAGAAAAAAGTTGCCGATGCATGGCATCGGTTAAGCAGTCTTTTGAATAAGCCCGTAAAGGACCTCAAATCAAAAAAAAAAATTATGATGACAATGTTTCAAAAACATTTAAAAAAGAAACAAAAGTTAACACGGCCTAGCGCGGGTACTGAAGACATCTATCAACCGGTTTGCTTTGTATATGCAGTAATGGAACAGTTTATATTTGTGTAAAATTTTAATCATCCAACCATCTTCTTTTTTTTTTACTAATTCTTCGTTTTGTCTTACATTGCTTCACTTTAAAATAAAAATAGGTTAGCGCGCACATAGCTGCTGCCATAGTTACTTCGACGTCCGCCATGCTTGAATAATCAGGACTTAGTAGAGCACTGTGTGGATGTCGATGTTTGGCTTGCCTGCATTTGCCAAGCGGCTTGACAAGCGGCTTGTAACAAGCGTGTGGAGGTAACATTATATTTTAGAAATATGAGTTTCCTTTCACTATCCTCGCTTTTACTTTTAGACGTTGTTTAAATCCGTCCTAGAAATATCTAGCATTGAGATTTATGCTAGCTTGGAGAATGTAGTTCAAATTTTTTCTTATACAGGGTGCCCTATATGTATGGAATAATGATTCCACAGCATTTATTAATAAGTGTACCAAAAAATGTTTAAATAGAAGTTATAGGGTGTTATACGGCGCACATGCTGATGTTGACGATAAAAAGTTTTGAACTGCCAGTTCGAAGAAATTAGCCATCTTAAATTTTCTTAAACGGGAAGCTCTGTATATTATTTTATTTTTGAGTCCTATTAAAAATTCTAGATATTATTTGTCTAACATACCATATGTCTAAATTGAACTGTTTTGGAATTATTGATATTTGAAATTAAGGAGATCAAATTAGAAAAACAAAATTTTTACCAGGTATACAAGTATGAAATGCCGATTTCAGACAACAGATGGTGCACCAATGCAGTTTGTGCTATAAAGATTTGACACTGCACCATTTTGTTGTTTCATCAACAAGTGTCAGATGCTCGTGTGCATAGTGTTGTGTTGTTGTGTCCAATATGTCGAAATTTATACCGAACAAAGAGCATTCGCGGACAGCATTAATTTTTTGTTTTCGTTTGAAGAAAACTGCTGTTGAATCATACCGATTACTTCGAGACGCTTATGGTGAACATGCTCCATCGCAAGATACGTGTGAACGATGGTTTCTGCGTTTCAAAAGTGGTGACTTCGATGTTGTAGACAAGGAAGGTAGAAAACCGCCAAAAAAATACGAATATGTGTAATTGCAAGCATTGTTGGACGAAGATGATTCGCAAACACAAAAATATCTCGTCGAGCAATTGGGCGTTAGTCAACAAGCTGTTTCCAATCGGCTACGAGAGATGGGAAAGATTCAGAAGACCAGTAGATGGGTACCACAGCGCAGTACAAAAGCGCAAAAACACGTGTGTCAGTTTGCTCGCTAAGTACAAAAGGAAGTCGTTTTTGCAACGTATAGTTACAGGGGATGAAAAGTGGATTTATTTTGAGAATCCCAAGCGCAAAAAATCATGGGTAGACCCAGGCGCACCATTCACATCGACCGCAAGACCGAATCCCTTTGGTAGAAAGACGATGCTCTGTGTTTGGTGGGACCGGAGGGGCGTGGACTATGATGAGCTGTTAAAACCTGGGGAAACCAAACAACAATTGACCGATTTGAACCGTTTGCTGCTTGAAAAGAGGCCAGAATACCGAAAGAGGCAGCACAAAGTCATTTTTCTTCATGACAATGCTCCATCACATACGGCAAAACCAGTTCGCGACACTTTGGAAGCACTCAGCTTGGAAGTTCTACCCCATGCGGCTTACTCATCAGACTTAGCTCCTTCCGATTACCACTTATTTGCATCGATGGGTCACACACTTGCCGAGCAGCGCTTTGGTTCGTACGAAGATGTGAAAAAATGGCTCGAGTTAACGCGTCAAAAATGATTTATTGACGAAAACGTTCATTGGTGCATTTTGTGAAACTATAATTTCAGCGTAATAACACTTCACTTTGTTAATAATGGTTGGTTAAGTAGACCGTAGGAGAACACAACAGGGGTGTGGGATCTTTTTAACGCAGAATATCCGAATCGAGAACCTATTACCCAATCCGTAGTTAGTAAAACATTAAAAACGATTTAGACGATCAGGTCATGTTAAGTATCATTCTAAATCTGAACCTCCAAAAGTTAAAACAAGAGACGATAAAAAGTTAGATGTTTTATTAAAAATTACAGGAAATCCCCATACAGCCACTCGTCAACTTTGCCTAGACCACAACATAAGGAAATGTACCTTAAGTCATATACTGAATGAAGAAAAACTGAATCCATATAAACCCATTCTATTACAAGAATTATCTGAAGATGACTACGATAGACGCGTTGAATTTTGCGAGGTCATGATGGAACGAATCAATAATGATCCTAACCTAATTTATATTATTGTTTTTTCTGACGAGGCCACATTTTGTCTTAACGGAAGAGTTAACAGGCATATCTGCCGGTACTGGTCTACTAAGAATCCCCACTGGATAATCGACAGTCATTCTCAAAAACCACAAAAGACAAACGTGTGGCCCCCTCAGGGGCTAGTGGAGATCCTCCACTAGTACGGGGAGTAACGTCCCCGAGGACCATCGAGACCAGAAACCTATTCTACAACTACATCCGACAAATCCTAGATCTCTTCTACTCTGCAAAACTCAAACAACATTCCATCTCCTATTTCTTGCTTCCCAGCCACATAGGCAACCAGGGAAATGACAGAGCGGATAGACTAGCTAAACAGGCTATAGATAACGGTATTTCATCACGGCTGAGAATTACTACTCAGACTTTAACTCTCAGCTTAAATCTATCCATAATACCTTATTTCCATTACAATGGGATCCAGAAAATCCAAACAATAAATTGTGGCCACTCAAATCCTCGGTATTTCCCCCCCTACATAATAACAATCTCAATAGAAAAGAGAACGTCATTCTGCGAAGACTGGCTGGTGGACACACTTTCTCAACTCACCGCCATCTCTTGGAAGGAGCATAAGACCCCAAATGTCCAAGTTGCGGATCCAAGCTAGCAGTCTCGCATATATTCACAGCAAATCATCTTAAAGATATCCGACTAAAATACAACCTACCCTCTACCATAAGCAACATAATCACCATTTTTCCCGCAAACAAAAACAACATATGTAATTATTTCAGAGAAATTCATTTTAAAGTTTAAACCAAATTAATAATCGCTTTACGACCGGAAAATCATGTATAGACCACATATATACTATAAAACAAACAATGGAAAAAAAACTGGCAAAGAATAGAGAAGTTCATCTAGCCTTCATAGACATAAGAAAGGCCTATGACTCAGTACCAAGACAAAGATTATGGAACGCAATGGAAGAAATAGGCATTGATAAAGAACTAATATATGATAGTGAACATAAAAATAGGACATAAAATAGGGAAGAGACTCCAAACATCAAAAGGCCTATTACAAGGATGCTCTACATCCCCCAAACTATTCAAAATATACCTCGAACAAACATTAAAAAAATGGAAGCAAAAATGTAGAATGGGAGTCCCAATACGAGAAGATTACTTATATACTCTAAGTTTCGCAGCCGACCAAGTGATCATAGCGCAAGATGAGGAAGACCTCAGTTATATGGTAAGAAAACTGAAAGAAGAATACACTAGAGCAGGATTAGCAATAAACTTTGATAAAACGGAATATCTAACAACAAAGGAGGGAAACGTGGAGAATCTAGAAGTCGATAACGAAACAATAATCAAAGGGACCGATAAATTTAAATATTTAGGAACCATCATTTCAAAAAACGCAATATCAGAAAAAGAGATTAAAGCTAGATTAGGACAAACGCGGATATGCATAAAACAATTAAATTCGATCCTGTGGGACAAGCACATTACAAAGAGAAACAAAACACGCATATACAAATCAATAATACAAAGCATAATGACATACGGGTCAGAAATATGGACGATCAACAAAAGAAATAAATCTAAAATTAACGCGGTAGAGATGGAGTATTGGAGAAGATGTTGTAGAGTGACACGTATGGAGAGAATAACAAATGAAGAAATAAGAAGCAGAATGAACATCAAAGAGAACGCAATAAATACCATTGAAGAAAAACGATTAAAATGGTATGGACACATAAGACGGAGCGAAGATAATAGGTAGATAAAGAAAATAACGGAGTGGAGCGCTATAGGGAGAAGAAAAAGAGGAAGACCCAGACGATCGTGGAGAGACAATGTGGACGAGGTTATGGAGGACAGGGGTCTAACAGATGGAGACTGGGAAGATAGAAACGGATGGAATCAAAGGCTGAGAGAAGGAAGACAGAAAATCCTTGATATATATATAAAATCCTATGATATATATATATATATATATATATATATATATATATATATATATATATATATATATATATATATATATATATATATATATATATATATATATATATATATATATATATATATATATATATATATATATATATATATATATATATATATATATATATATATATAAATATATATATATATATATATATATATATATATATATATATATATATATATATATATATATATATATATATATATATATATATATATATATATATATAATATATATATATATATATATATATATATATATATATATATATATATATATATATATATATATATATATATATATATATATATATATATATATATATATATATATATATTATATATATATAATAATCACTTTATGATCGCGCTAAATAACCTCGCAGTGGATGCGCCCTGGCAGCAAAACATCATCATCATCATCATAAACGTGTGGGCAGGAATTCGTGGACGTCATATCATTGGTCCCTTTTTATCGATGGAAATCTTACAGGACAGCGGTATTTACAGTTACTCCAAGAGCAAGTTATTCCAACTTGTGCAGGTCTTTTTCCGATGAAAATAATTTCCCCTACCAGGAGGCTGTGGTATCAACAAGACGGAGCATCTCCTCACTACGAAATCAATGATATCTGGATGCGATTTTTCCTAATCGATGGATAGGTAGAAAAGGTGCTGTAGAACGGCCTGCAAGGAGTCGCGACCTTAGGTCACTCGATTTTTTTTATGGAGTCATTTCACATCACGACGATAAGTCAGAAAGCTAAGAACATCTTCCAGTGGATCAGAAGAGCAATTGCCGGTCTATACAGATTCGATGGTGAAAATCTAAGAGTCATATTCGCACGAGCAATCATGCCTATGTTCTATTATTGCGCGAATATATACAAGCACAAGCTAGATACGTGCAGAATCAAGCATCGATTAGAATCGGTCAGAGGCACGGTGGCGAGAACGATTTGCAGAGCATATTCCACGACATCGATCCAGGCTGCGGCCGTGTTGGCAAATATCCCACCGATAGTGGAACTGATAAGAGAAAGACTGGATTATATACATTACAAATCCGGCGAAATGATTCGAGACAATGAGATTGAGTTCACACTAACAGCCAAACCACCGAGAATGAGCAAAAGAGCACTGAACAATTGGCTAAGAGATAGAACCATCACTAAATGGCAAAGAGAATGGGAGATGAGCGAAAAAGGCAGGGTGACGCACTGCTTCGTTCCGGAAATCAGGAAAAGGAAAAACCTATATATTCGATTTAATCAAAAATTAACACAAATTTTAACTGGGCACAGACAATTTGCAACCCATTATGGGAGAATTGGCAAAACGGCAAACTTAAAATGCCGAGATTGTACGCAAACGGAAGACGACGATGACGGACCGTTACATAGGCTATATTACTGCGACTTTTTCAGAGAAGTCAGAAACAAACTAAAAGAGATACTAGATGATGTTGAAGATGTAAACGACATAGCACCGAGCACATTATTAGAAGAACTTCGCAAAAAAGAAAAGATCGAAACCTTAGAAGACTTCGTTCCAACTGGGGTGCTCCGTCTGTAGCCGGGAACGTGTAAATAGATAAAATTTTGTTGAGCCAAATAGAATATAAGTTAGTAATTAAGTATTTTAAATATTCAATGGAACATTTTTATATTATACGAATAATTTTTATAAATAAAGATAAATATATATATATACGAGTACATATATATATATATATATATATATATATATATATATATATATATATATATATATATATATATATATATATCTTTAGTCTGCGTATTCAGAGTAACTAGCATAAAAATTGCGCGCAAAGATTTGCTTAGTATTATTAATTTAAAGTTCATATTTTTCACTAATTATAATTATTTCAAAAAGTAGTAGAATGGGGATTGTAGGTACCCCGGGACAAAGTCCCACATTGAGGAAGGACACCTCACCATTTTAACAAGAGAGATACATGAATATGTAAACTAGAGTGAAACAAAATCGAATGAGGAAATAAATAAATTCAGGAACCGGCGGTGGTAGTGGGAGGTGGCACTCCTCCGTCGATTTTTTTTTTATGGAGTCATTTGAAGATTTACAACAAAGAATTCGATATGAAATAGTACTAATCATCCCGGATTCTCTGCAAAACCCTATTCAGGCTGTTTATGACAGATTAGGTCATTGCCTCGTTGTTAACGGTAGTCATTTTGAGCCATTGTTACCTGAAAAATAAACCTAAAGTATTTATTAATAATTTTTTTGTCTTTTTAGTGTTCCGTACGGAACACTTATAAGATCACTTCGGTGTCTGTCTGTCAGTCTGTCACACCCGATTTTCTCCGAAACTATTTGACATAGAAAGGTGAAATTTGGTAATAATATAGGAATTGATGGCCTCATCGAGCCATGTAGTTTTGAGAATTAAATTTTGACTTAAGGGGTTAGTTTTGGGGGGTGAAGTAGAAAGTGAAAAAAAATTTTTTTTACTAGTTCATCGAGTGTGGTGTCAAATGAAAGCTTGTGAAAACACGAGTAAAAATATATATATATAATATTATTATACTTGCGCGCACTTTTCTTTGTATTATTTTTAAAAATTCGCGAAAAATCGCTGTCCCCGGGCCTTATCTCGAAAAGTACCTTTCAAAAAATTTCGAAAAAATTCTGGAATATTCTCCATGGGGTGTAGATTGAACGAAAATTATCACGAGTGCATTACCTTTAATAATTTATATGGTATATAAAAAAAACAAAAATTTCAAAGTCATCAGATTTCAGTAAAGACTGGAAACAAACTTTGTTGAAAACTCATTTGGGGTGTATTTTGTGAAGTCATTGATCATTTTATACCTCTGTAACAATTTTTTTTTATTTTAAAAGCAATCAACGTACGGAACACTAATTGCGCAAGTTCAACTTGCATTTGACCGGCTATTTCATTTTAAATTTCAAATGACAATAATTCCGCAACAGTTTAATTTAGACATATGGTATGTCAGACAAATAATATCTAGAATTTTTAGTAGAACTCAAAAATAAAATAATATACAGGGCTTCCCATTCAAAAAATTTGAGACGTAATTTTTTCGTACTGACAGTTCAAAACACTTTATTGTCAATGTCAGCATGTGCGCCGTAAAACATCCTATAACTTTTATTTAAATATTTTTTTGATAGACTGATTATTAAATCCTGTGAAATCATTATTCCATACATATGGTGCACCCTGTATAGATTAAGTGATTTTATTCTAACAAGTTTTATCATGTTTTATTATTAGCACGTATTTTCCATATTTTTCTTCTCATTTTCTGACAATGTGTAAAAAGTAATTTTAATTCTTTCAGGATATGAAATATGAGATAATTTTTTTTATTTTAGTTGGGTAGTTTCCGCAGCCCACTGTACAGTCAATTTTAGTCCCGCCCAAGTCAGAGTTGTAGCTGGAATATTACTGTTAAGTGATTCAAATATTCCTGGACAACAAATTGTTGGCGTTCAGCGAATAATCAATCATCCACTTTACCCTCGGTAAGATATTAGAGAATCTACATTGGCATTTTTAAAAGGCCCCTCAGGCAATTTATTTAAAAATAATTCTATTTAATTGTTATAATATTTGATTAACTAGAAGGAGAACAATGAAAACTTTATGTTAAGTTGCTTCTGAATGAGTCTATCAAATATTTTGAGATTATTAATTATTTTCTTATTATTTCTTTCGTTATAGTACTGATGAAGTAGCACCAAATGACATCTCCTTAGTCCAACTGTCCTCGAGTCTCCAATACACAGTAAACGTACAGCGAATTGCAATCCCACCAGCAGGGCAGGTATCAAGTGGTTGGGGTTTTCTTTCTGGATGGGGGCTTTTGGCAAGTAATGGTGGAACTCCAAATCATCTTCAGTTTGCTAACTTGCCAGTCGTACCTGAGATCGGTAAGTTTCCATAAGATTATTTTATTATACTTCAAATGATGTTAGTTGGGAATGTGGAATCTTTGGCACAATAATACTACTCAGTATATATCACTACTACACCAAACACTTTATTTTTGCACTCGACGCGCGTTTCGCTAACCATGTTAGCTTCATCAGGAGCGATGATTGACTAAAGCTAAAACTACAAATCTACCCTATTTATACTTAGTCTAACCCTTGAATTACTCAAGCGGAACTAATGACATAGGCAAGGCCCTCAGTTCCGGTCAAGTACCCAGTAGAGGGGACTATAAGGAATAGGCCCTCTGTCTTTATTTAAACTACTTTTACATTTTATGATTTTCATACTTTCGTATGCGTTCAACAATCTCCTATCAGATACATTTTTTTATTAATCTTAGATTATCTAATGTTACAGTATGATCAGCTTCAAGGGCATGTTCGGCAATGCTAGACTTTTCTGTTCTATTGTATCTTAAGTGTGCTAAATGTTCTTTAAAATCGTGTTTTAATTGACCTTTTAGTTTGCCCAACATACTTTTTGTCACAATCATTACAACTAATTTCATAAATTCCACTTTTCTCACAATTAGGAATCTTATCTTTGGGATTTCCTAAGATATTCCTCAGATTGTCTGATGACTTATAGACTAAGGTGAGGCCTACCTTATTAAATACCTTATTGGGTCCCTTGCTATATTTCGGATTATATGGTATGGAGACATATTTGGTGTTATTTTCTTCGCGTGTAAAAAAGGTGGAATTCTGAATATTAAACCTAAATTTATGTCTATTTATTAGCTTATTTACTAAGTCATCGTCGTAACCATTAACTCTAGTTATATTTCTAATACGATTCCTTTCTTTATTGAAGTTTACTGTGTTCAGAGGGAAAGTGACCAAACGATGAACTAAAAAATGTAATGAGGCTAATTTATGAATTTCCAATATAACAATCAATTTTATGTTCAAAAAGAAGGAACAGCTATGGGTAATTGCTTGTCACCCTTCATAGCCAATTTATTCATGAGTAAGTTTGAAATCGAAGCCAGTCAAGAATTTGAATATTTCCCAAGAGTATGGTATAGGTATGTGGATGATATTTTCGCGATTTTTGATACAAAGAGAGCAAATATTAATGATTTTGTTTCTAAATTAAATAGCCGGTATGATTCCATTAAATTCACTTACGAAGTTGAGAACAAAGGACAATTGCCTTTTCTAGATATTTTAATTATTAAAAATAATAATAGATTAGAATTTGATATCTATAGGAAGGATACAGTAACAGATAGATTCCTAATGATTCATTTCATTGCAAACAACATAAATTAGCCTCATTACATTTTTTAGTTCATCGTTTGGTCACTTTCCCTCTGAACAGAGTAAACTTCAATAAAGAAAGGAATCGTATTAGAAATATAACTAGAGTTAATGGTTACGACGATGACTTAGTAAATAAGCTAATAAATAGACATAAATTTAGGTTTAATATTCAGAATTCCACCTTTTTTACACGCTAAGAAAATAACACCAAATATGTCTCCATACCATATAATCCGAAATATAGCAAGGGACTCAATAAGGTATTTAATAAGGTAGGCCTCACCTTAGTCTATAAGTCATCAGACAATCTGAGGAATATCTTAGGAAATCCCAAAGATAAGATTCCTAATTTTGAGAAAAGTGGAATTTATGAAATTAGTTGTAATGATTGTGACAAAAAAGTATGTTGGGCAAACTAAAAGGTCAATTAAAACACGATTTAAAGAACATTTAGCACACTTAAGATACAATAGAACAGAAAAGTCTAGCATTGCCGAACATGCCCTTGAAGCTGATCATACTGTAACATTAGATAATCTAAGATTAATAAAAAATGTATCTGATAGGAGATTGTTGAACGCATACGAAAGTATGGAAATCATAAAATGTAAAAGTAATTTAAATAAAGACAGAGGGCCTATTCCTTATAGTCCCCTCTACTGGGTAGATTTGTAGGGTTTTAGCTTTAGTCAGTCAATCATCGCTCCTGATGAAGCTAACATGGTTAGCGAAACGCGCGTCGAGTGCAAAAATAAAGTGTTTGGTGTAGTGGTGATATATACTGAGTAGTTCAAATGATGTCTTTATATTTCCATTGTCGAATTTATGCTTCTATACTGGTGAGCAAATATATTAATCATTTCGCAAAAACTTTATTAAATAGGAAATAGTATCACCAAAGATAAAAGTACTGTTAGTAGTTAGTAATACTCTTCATGTTATATATTTTTTTTTCAGATTTTTTGCTCGATTACAAATATTGAAATAAAAGAAGTATATTTTTTAGTTTGCTGACTTGCCAGTAGTACCCGAGATTCGTAAGATTCCATAAGATTATTTTATTATAGCTCAACTGATGTAACTATGAAAGTGATTTTGAAACTATTTTTATTTTCAGAGTGCAACAACGAGTTAACACGTTTTCTCAGAACTCCAAACCATCCATTCAGCATTCCATTAAATCTGTGCTCTGGACCCGTTAGAGGACGAGAATCCGCATGCCGAGGTGACAGTGGTGGCCCATATGTCCAAAATGGAAGGCTTATAGGAATCGTTTCTTGGGGACTTTGGCCATGCGAGTCTGGTGGTCCATCAGTGTACGTCAAAACTTCTGCTTATACCAATTGGATTACCGCTAACACTAATGGAGAAGTTAGACCGCAATAAAATTTATATATGAATAAATGATTTAAGCGTATGAAAGCACATACTCTTTTTGTCTCTTTACCCTCTAATATTGTTTTAATTCATCAATACAGACAATTTATTTATTAGAGGGTCTACTGGGTATATACTTATAGCACGTAGGCTGAAAAGTTTTTGGTCTGACACATAGATGTCGCCCTTTTCACAGAATCCATATGATTTTTAGGAAGTACCAACCGTCAAACGATACGTATCAAAATTTCATAACATGTCGACGATTAGTTTACAAGTTACAGTGGTTTAAGTGACGCTACTTTTGATATCTTCAAAACAATGAAAAAAATTGAATTTCGTGTGTTGCATAAACACTGTTTTTTGATGGGAAAAAATACTGTTCAAGCAAAGCGATGGCTTGAAAAGTGTTACGGGGATTCTGCCCCTGGAAAATCACTCATCATTTACTGGTATGCCGAATTTAAACGCGATCATAAATGATGCTGAACGCTCTGGACGCCCAAATGAGGTGGTTACACCGGAACACATCAAAAAAATCCACAAAATTGTTTTGGATAACTCTAAAGTGAAATTGTGCAAGATAGCTGACACCCTAAAGATATCACAAGAACGTGTTAGTCATATTTTGCATGATCATTTGGGTATAAGAAAGCTTCATTCACCATATTCTCCAGTCCCCAGTGACTGTTATCTATTCGCAGACTTCAAAAAAACGCTCGTGGGAAAGAGATTTGGCTCCAATAAAGAAGTTATCGTTGAATATGAGGTCTATTTTGAAGACAAATACAAATCGATACTTTTTAATTTCTTGTAAATAAGTAAATAGCAAGATTCGTAATCTTTGTGACTCCATTACTACTTGCCTTTTGTTGATTTTTCGGAACGTGAATCCCATTCTTCAGAGAATTCTGTGAAGAGTTGATCGGCCATAATGTATATTGGTCCCGTCCTGCACCTCATAATTTTATTTTGTCTAGTGTCGCCACCAACTGCTCTTCATACATATAATATATTTTTCTCCTGATGACGTCTTTTTCACAATCGTCTACATGATGCATTTGAAAATCTTTCCGTTTTTTCCTGTTACTGAGTGATGGTTTTCCTACAATACCCTTAATCGTAGAAATTGGGGTTTTTGTTAGTTTACTGGTTTCTTGCAAAGCACTTTGTTTATTCAAATTTCTTTTTACCAAACTGTCGTATTTTAATGAAGCTAGACACCAAGAAGGCTTCTGGCGCTGACGGAATACCTGCCATAGTTCTCAAAAACTGTGCAAGGGAACTAACACCAGTTTTCTGTAGACTTTTTAACCTATCCTACAGAAAGGGAATATTTCCGTCCTGCTGGAAATGTGCCACGGTTCAGCCGATACCTAAAAAAGGTAAGAAGACCTTGCCAAATAACTACCGACCAGTTGCACTGCTTTCAATAATATCGAAAGTTATGGAAAAGGTTATCAATGAGCATCTTCTAAAATATCTTGAACGATTCAATATTATTAGCGATCACCAATATGGTTTTCGTAAACATAGATCAACAGGAGATCTTCTGACTTATGTAACACATGTTTGGAACAACGCAATTGAACACTTTGGAGAATCTCGAGCGGTTGCTCTTGACATATCCAAGGCATTCGACCGTGTTTGGCACGATGGACTGTTGGCCAAGTTACGCTCTTATGGTATGTCTGAAAGGTTCTGTTTGTGGCTCTCATGTTTCCTCAGAGAGCGTTCTTTACGAGTGGCGGTCGACGGATTTCTTTCTAACACCCTCACTATCAACGCCGGTGTGCCCCAGGGCTCCATACTGTCTCCTACTCTCTTTCTCATTTACATTAACGATCTGCTGGAAAAGACCGGGAATCCAATCTATAGCTTTGCAGATGACAGTACGCTTGTCTCTTCATTCACCTTGAACGCTCGGACATCGGCTGCTCAGGCGAATATCCGCAGACAGCAGGAGGTCGTTCAACTTAACAAAGACCTGGAAGAAATTCTATCTTGGGGTGACAGTAACCAAGTGGAATTTAACGCTACAAAAACCCAAGCGGCAGTTTTTTTCTAAAAAAGTTAACGTTGCTGAACCCGACATAGTTATGTCAGGGCACTCCATTCCCCTAGCATCGTCGCTCAATTTGTTGGGCGTTAGTTTGGGAGCAAATATGTCTTGGCATGAACATGTTGCAGGCATAGCGAGGAGAGCTTCTCAAAAGTTGGGAATATTATTTAGAACCAGAAAGCTTTACACCCCACAGCAACTGTTAATTCTTTACAAAGCCCAAATTCGACCAACTATGGAATACTGCTCCCACGTTTGGGGCTCCGCTCCGAAACATACACTGCATTTGTTGGATTCTGTTCAGAGAAGAGCGGTCCGTCTGATTGGGGACCCGGAATTGACCGGCGGCCTTGATTCGCTGGAACATCGAAGAACGGTTGGCGACTTGAGTCTGTTCTACAAGTATTTTCATGGAAAGTGTTCGAAGGATGTAGCCCGCTTAATTTCTCCCCAAAGCGGTGCATGTTAGAAATACACGTCGCGCTGGTGCTTCGCATCCGTATGAGGTTCAGCTTGTTACTCCGCGTACAACGCTTTTCAAGCAATCTTTTATATGGAGAACGTCATCCCTTTGGAATAATTTGCCCAGCGCTGTGTTTCCCACCGAGTACAATTTACAGCGATTCAAGAACAACGTGAATCGCTTTTTCCGCACTCGTGCCGCTCCTGGAGCGCTTTAGGGACTTCCCTGCAGCACGTGTGCTAGACCCATAAAAAAAAAAAAAAACATTTTTCACTATTTGTTTAGTGTAAAGTGATAAAATAAAAATACGTTTGTCGTAATACCTGGCAACTAAGCACAAAACCTCGTTTACCCCATTGAAAAAGCAAAAAGGCTGGATCTTATATCTTGAGATTTACTTTACCTATATACTCTCAATTCTCAAAAACAATGAAAATAAGTAAACGAATGTTATAACAAAAATAAACTTTATATCAACGGGAACTTTTACGCTATTTTTCATTTCTTAACACTCAATAAAAAATGATTACAGTTGAGAGAAATTAGTTTATTTCCATGATTTAAGTCTGTTACACCATTCAGTAATAATCTGGCCAGCCACCGACTAGTGTAGGTAGGTATATTGGCAACTACGTGACGAGATCGATACCGGGTACAATGTAACGGGTACTTTTTTAAGAAATACCGGGTAGCCTAAATACTCGAAAGTACCGATACTTGGCAACACTACTATCGAGATGTTAACGTCAGCGAGCTAGCGTACCTTTAGTTAGCGATTATTTAGTACGCTATTGTGAATTTCTGTTACAATCGTTGGTCGTAGAGGTTTTTCGGGCGTTCTAAGCGTTTATCATCTTGAACGAATCACAACGATCACATTTAAATTCAGCAGCCTACTTTTTAGTCGTCGAAAACGAAAGGGAAAAATCATTTAATAATAATAATAATAATTTTATTTCCTCTTTTCTGCAAAACAACATTAATACTACACTTTACATTATACATTTCAATATTTCTGCCACAAAAAGAAGAAAAAGGAGCTGAAAACAATTAAAACTGTTCAAAGTTCAACCCCATGTAAACTACGTCATTTAGCATAAATATTCATGAATTAAAGAAAATAAACTAAACGAGACAGAGAAAGAGGGAGAGAAAGAGAGAGAGAGAAATGCGACAGAAATTAACAAACTGGTTTAAAATACTTTTTATTCGCTTTCTAAATATCTCAAGTTTAAGGGTTTTTAAAGGAACAGGTACGGTATTATAAAGTTTATAAATATTGTAGGAAAAGCTTCTTTTAAAAAAGAGCCGTTCGGTGAGGTGGTGGAGATATAAGTCCACCAAATCTTAAATTCAACCTATGAACGTCTGTTCTATAAATAATTTTATTTGTTAGGTATGGTGGGCAGTTATTAACAATAAAAACATGAAACATTACCAAAGAATGTAGTCTACGTCTATCCTGCATATTCAACTACTTAGCATCCTCTAATTTATGAGACACGGATTAAAATTTTCTTACACCATAAATGAAACGTAAACAGCTCCTTTGCACTTTTTCAATTCTATTTAAGTTTACTTTATCTAAACACGGTCCATACAAAATATCACAAATAATTAAAGTGACATAAAACAAGGGAATCTGCCAATTTTACCTTGAGAGATTCTTCCAAAAGATGTCGATGTAAAGCATTATCAGTCACATATAGGCTCTTTGTATAATATGCTCTACGTGTTCTTTGAAACGCAAATCTGTATCTATTATAACACCTAAATTTTCCAAACGTTGTTCAGCAATATTTATGCTGATATCACGCTGCAAACGGTCCCTATGTTTACCAAAAACCATGACAGATGATTTATCAGGGTTAATTAGCAAACCATGACGCTCCGAAAACACCACGCACTTAAATCATTATTTACCATTGCTTTAGCCATTCTCCAATCACTAGACAAAGAGGAGTAGAGCCGTTGAGTGTCATCGGCAAAGAGATATGACTTAACATATTTCAAACAAGAAATAAAATTATTCGTATAAATTGTAAAAAGTAGAGGTCCCAATATGGAGCACGCCACAGTTCACCAGTTCCCTCGATGTGACATTTAACTACCTTTGAATGACCTTAGGAGTTATATCTTTTAAAACGAAGTATTTTATAACAGTTCGTACTTCAATTTTAGCTATTTTTTTAAAAATGTTAAAACTTGCCTGTTTAGACGAGCGCTACAAAAAGACAACTTAACAAATATCATAATAATTGGGTCATCTTGGCGCCATAACTGGGTCAGGTAGAGACCTTTTAAAACGATCCTTTTAATATTTTCCTATATTGATATCACTTAAAATATCGACTTGTAATTTTGGGAGTAAGTTACATGTGGTACAAAAAATCAAATTTAGTACATATTTTAAAAATTGTTGCAAGGGAAGTACCAGGAAGATTAATTTGCCATTTTTTTGTACTTTAATCAGTTGATTCCTTCTCCTGTAGGGATTTATTTCGTATGTATGATTATATGTTTTTATAACATTAGAAAAAGCTACTGTTAAAAATTTTCCATTTTTATTTCGTTAAGGTAACACTAAAACGCTACTTAATTATACTCTCTTCGGGTAAGGAAACGCTAAAGTTACCCTAACATTCAATTTAAGCAATTTATATAATTATGTTTGTTTTTTTATTTTATTAATTTAGTTTCTACTTACTCAAAAGACAAAGCAATAAAATATTTAAAACAATGATCTTCATATTTTATTCTTGCTTAATAGGTATTTGCTTCAAAACTTCAATTTTAAAAGTATTTATACTTAAATAACTTCCTCTATCCCAACAATTTGATAAGGAAAAGTGATAAAATTGTTGCGTATATCATTGCCAATCTGTTATAAAAAAAATTCTGACTCAATAAAATAAAATTAGTAGGGCAATGGGATGTGGAATAAACAAATGAAGTAATTGCTGATAAGAATAATTACGTCTTTTTAAATAAATTCTTTTTGTATGTCGTACGGCCTAAGTAAATAAACAATATCCTTGAAAGAAGAGTATCAATCAATCTTTCATTAGTATGATTTGTCGAGCTCTCTAAAATAAGCCTGTCATTTTTGTCATTCGATTTCTTAATTTGAACCATTATATATATATATATATATATATATATATATATATATATATATATATATATATATATATATATGTGTTTTTCTTTATTCCTGACCCTTTAATGAATAAATTTTGGATAGTTTTTTGTTCTTGGTCTTGCGGTCAATTTTTAATGAAATAAGTTTCCTTTTGGTTAACGTTTCGGTTTATTTTATTTAAACCATCTTCAGAACTACAAGAAAGAAAAAGCAATTGTTTAAGATGTAAAATTGATGATTAGTGTTGTTTTATACAGAAATATATATAAAGAATAAATATTAGTGTTTAATTATAGTTTTCCTACCTTATGTCTATTAGGATCTTTTGGTTTACATGTTAACAGTTTCACAGTTTTCGTAATACTAAATTTAAAAGGTTCACATATTTTATTTCACTATTTGTACAGGTAAAATGGGTAAATCCAAAATTTATTTATTGCTTTCATATTGTTGTTACTTTAATTGTTATTAGTTTAGTAATTAGGTTTTATTAGGTTATTAGATCATTGTATACAATACTCAGGCTTTCCGTGTCATTTCGATAATTTAAGGTGTTATTTTTTCTTCGTAGATGTATCATTTCCTTAATGTTTCGTTTTTATGATTATTTTCAAAGTCTAGGATTTGGACATTATTAAAATTGAAATTATGCAATTCATCTATGGCATGTTTTGATAGGGCAGTATGGTTTTGGTTTGTGTTTCTTATGCTATTTTTATGTTCTGTTATTTGTCTCCTTAAATATTGTTTTGATTGTCCAATGTATGTTTTTGGACAGTTAATGCAGTCAATTTTGTAGATTAAGTTTGTTTGTTCTGCTGTTGGTATTGTTGGTTTAAGTCTGGTGAAGATATTTTTTGAGTTGTTAGCCGGTTTTTCTGCTATGTTGATGTTATGTGGTTTAAGGACTTTTTTGATCTTATTACTTAATTCAGGAATGTATGGTATGGAAATATAATTTTTCCTAATTTCATTGTTACTGTGTTTAGATTTTTTATGATTATTGTATACTTTATTTATTCGGTTTTTTTATAATTGGTTCTGTAAATTTTTTTGGATAGTTATTGCTTAGTAGAACGTTTCTTACTTTATCCAAGTTTTGGGGTCTGTCTTTCGCATCAGTTAGTAATACTGCCCTATCAACTAGAGAATTGACAACACTTTTTTTATATTTTTGGTGTGAATGAATTATAATTTAAATATCTACCTGACCATACAGGTTTGGTATACCAATTTGTTTTTGTGTTTCCTTTATCGTCATATCTAATCTAAGTTGGGAATGTGGAATCTTTGGCACAATGACACTACTCAGTATATATCACCACTACACCAAACACTTTATTTTTGCACTCGACGCGCGTTTCGTTAACCATGTTAGCTTCATCAGGAGCGATGATTGATGATATATCAGTCAATCATCGCTCCTGATGAAGCTAACATGGTTAACGAAACGCGCGTCGAGTGCAAAAATAAAGTGTTTGGTGTAGTGGTGATATATACTGAGTAGTGTCATATCTA
Source organism: Pachyrhynchus sulphureomaculatus (assembly GCA_019049505.1). Lineage (NCBI taxonomy): Eukaryota > Metazoa > Arthropoda > Insecta > Coleoptera > Curculionidae > Pachyrhynchus > Pachyrhynchus sulphureomaculatus. Next base: position 7,767,599 of record CM032453.1, on the reverse strand, counting down.
ATATTTATGTCTAAAAAGTTTATTGATTTGTTTATTTCTTTTTCGTATGTAAACTTAAGTCTTTCGTGGAATGAGTTGAATTTGTTTAGCGTGTATTGAAGTTTCGTTTCTGGGATACAAAGAATACAATCATCTACAAACCTTTTGAAAAAATAAGGTTTGTAGTCGAGAGTTTTTATAATATTTTCCTCTACATGTTCCATTACGAGATTTGCTATAGTAGCTGAAATTGGTGATCCCATAGCTACACCATAAATTTGTGAGTAGAATTGGTTATTATATTGGAAAAATGTAGAGTTTAAACACAAAGTTTTCTTGCCTCGATAAATTCCTTTTCGGGGATGTTAGTGAAGTTTTTTATTATATTCCATTTACCTTTTATACTTTTTATGGCAAGTTCTATTGGTATATTTGTGTATAAAGAGACGACATCAAAGGAAAAGAGTATGTGCCTATGTGAAAATATGTAAACCTTTTAAATTTAGTATTACGAAAAACTGTTAACATGTAAACCAAAAGATCCAACTAGATATAAGGTAGGAAAACTATAATTAAACACTAATATTTATTCTTTATATATATTTCTGTATAAAACAACACTAATCATCAATTTTACATCTTAAACAATTTTTTTTCTTTCTTGTAGCTCTGAAGATGGTTTAAATAAAATAAACCGAAACGTTAACCAAAAGTAAACTTGTTTCATTAAAAATTGACCACAAGACCAAGAACAAAAAACTATCCTAAATTTATATATATATATATATATATATATATATATATATGTGTCTATATATATATATATATATATATATATATATATATATATATATATATATATATATGTCTATATATATATATATATATATATATATATATATATATATATATATATATATACATATATATATATATATATATATATATATATATATATATATATATATATATATATATATATATATATATAACAATTTAGGATAGTTTTTTTGTTCTTGGTCTTGTGGTCAATTTATATATATATATATATTTATTATAATTTACATATTCTTGGAATTAGATCATTAAAACTATTTTTAGATCTGTTATATATTTATTGACGTTTCGACCTTCGGAAGAGGTCTTCAAAATTTGCTCTAAAAGATGACATTAGAAGAATTAAATATAGATAAGTAATTAATCAGTTTGACGTGTATTCCGGGGTTAAAATATTTGTAGCTTTTCTTAGTTTTTAATTTAAGACACTTAACTGTATACATTAATGAGGGCCTTACCTTAGAAAGTAGTTCATTGTATGGGGTGTTAATTTTAAATCACCGTCAAGAACATATTTTTTACTTTCTACAAACAAACCACTTAACTTTCTGGTTAAAATAATTAAGTTATTTCTAAATGTTGCGCAATGTGACGTTTTGAGGTATTTCTTAATCAAACACTTAATTTTTCTTTTCTTGCTTTTTTGTTCAAATAAGCCGCCTTTTGGCCTTTTCTCAAAAATATCCAAAAATTCAAGATGGAGCTAGTTTTTGAAGACTATGACCTAACATAAATGAACTTTAAGTGTAAAATAAAGTATCTAAAACTAATAATATTTGGGGGGGTCCAAAGTTCTGACACTTATTATGTGAAGTGTTTTTTTTTTATCCGTATGTCCGTATTTATATTTGTGTTTTCTTTGTCAACAAATGCTACTTTGTATTAAATAATTGTAGAATTTGTTACAACATTACTTTAAAGAGATAATAGAACCACCATATGTGTACCAGTAATCGTTGCCTATTTTCACCCGCAAAGAGATTTAGTAAAGAAATTGATTTCTCGCGGTATTCAATGCTCTATCGCTCCAATCAACAATTTTTCAAATACCCAAACCTTTCTGCTTAAGTGAGTTGAGAATTTTGAAAAAGCATGTTAATAATCATTTTTTCCACTTGCTAATGAATGCTCTCGACTTGCCCATATATTTAGCAGCCGTTGTAGGCGTCGTTTTCAGACCACAAAGTATTGTTTGCAGGGGTTCCAAAATAACCTAATAAAAAGAAGGCATATCTTTTACCGACTACAAGTTATAAGTGCCACGTTCTTACTGACTGTATGACTCTTCTTCTTATCATGCCCTATACATTCCGGATGTTGGCGACCATCATAGGTATTCGCACTATTTTTGCTGTGCTTCGGAATAATTCGGTCAAGCAGATGCCGAACTGCTTGTACAGGTTTACCAGCCCATAAATTATTTGTTTGCTTAGTCGTCTTTTTCAACGGATAATGTTCTGCAGGAGACGATATTTTTGATCGTTGTTCATCACGTGACCGAGATATTCAAGTTTTCTATCTTGTATAGGTGTTGTAAGCTTAAGCTGAAATCGCTTTCTATGAATGATGTCTGACTTAGTGATGATATGCTGAGGACCCTACACTATATCCGTATTTCTACAGAAATATTCAGTTTGCTGCAAGAAGTGTGTGGTGATGAATGCTTATTATAGATTCAAGTTTTCGAGTGGGTAAAACGATTCAGAGATGGCAGAAAAAATGTCTCAGATGATCCCCGCGTCGAGCGTCCACAAACGGCAAAAACAGACGGCAACGTTAAAAAAATGGGTAAGATCATTAGAGAAAATTGACGTCTAAGTTTTAGAATTGTTAGTGAGTTTACTAGTATTGACAAAGAAAGTGTTCGGCAAATTTTACATGATAATTTTAGCATGACCAAAGAGTGTTCAAAGTTGGTATCGAAAATCCTTTCTGCCGATTAGAAACATTTGCTCTGACATCCTGAAAAAACATTGAATTTGACCCTAACTTTTCAAAGAGGGTGATATGTGATAAAACATGATTTTTCACGTATGACCTTGAAACCAAATGCCAGTTTCCTATAAATAGGTTTTGATCATCCTTCGTGAACGTTCATATATATATAGTGTGAAATGTATTAGTGGTTTTTCGGGTATCCCCTGTTAGCTTAAAATCCCTTGATAGACGGTTTTCGCTGATCACTGGTCGGTGTCTTGGCGTTGAATATCGAGACTGGCTCCAAGGGTACCGGTTTTATGTGGTCGGGGGTTGCCAATAGAAGCTCGGCTTTGGCTGAGCGTTGTCGGTCCTGTGGTTCTTTGTAATGTTTGTGTTGGTGAAGTAACATATGGTTGAATTGTTGTTTCTCTTCGTTGGACTTGGTACTGGGCTAGAATATGTTTTCAAGGGTTCGGTAAACATTGGCTGTCATCCCGATTATTTAAGTTGTAGGGCCTCTTTTCTATTTCTATGGCTTCTTTGATTACCCTAGTGGATAGGTTATCACTTTTTTGTAGGGTTCTGGCTTTGTCAAAATCGATTTTTTGGCCGGTATTGTGTGCATGTTGTGCTAGAAAAGAGGTGGTGGATTTTTGTTTTACGGCGTTTTTGTGCTTGTCTCTTCTAGCGCTAATTTTCCTGTTTGTTTGACCTATGTATGAAAGACCACAGTCCTGAGACGGAATTTCATATACACCTTGGTCTTCTAGGGGTATAATATCTTTTGGTGTAGGTAAAATATCTTTAATTTTTTGATTCGTTGTATAAATGATCTCACTTTGGTGTTTACCTAGAAGTCTTCCTATTTTGTCTGTGAAACCTTTTATATATGGGAGGAATGCTTTTGTAGTATATGTCTTTCTTTCCAGTTTGTGTTGTTTATTTAGGGCCCGCTGGATCGTGTTTAGACTGTATCCATTTGAAAGTATAAACGTTTCGTAGGAGCTTGGTTTCTTGTTGCAAATGTTCCTTATCTGTTAGGGTTTCTGATTGGTGAGCTAAGGATTTGGCAACGGAGAGAGAAATATATATATATAATATATATATATATATATATATATATATATATATATAATATTATACGTATATATAAATATGAAATTAATCAGGGAACTCGGCAAAGGGCACAACGGATGTTCACACAATGTTCATTTAGCGGAAACAGCAAACGTTTTCCGGAATTGGGCTAAATATAACCATAAATTAGCAAAAATGACCAGTAGGAGAAACTTTTTATTGAAATGCCGTTCAACGGGACTTGTCCCCTAGACACATTGTGCAAAACTTTGGATGCATAAATAGCCTAATATCAGATAGACCAAATGATAATGGCAGGATCCAGCGCTTCCAGAGTGAGTTTGTGCCCTGATGAAGGTCCCAACCTAGGACCGAAATATTGGCTAAATAAACATTGTGTGAACATCTGTTGTGCCCTTTGCCGAGTTCCCCAATTAATTTCATATTTAAGAATTTTGTTAGATACGGCGACTTTTGCTTTCTTTCTTTATTTGTTATAGAAATGGCGTTTTTTCAAGATATGTACAGTAGATATGGAGCGGAAACAGCAAACGTTTTCCGGAATTGGGCTAAATATAACTATAAATTAGCAAAAATGACCAATAGGAGAAACTTTTTATTGAAATGCCATTCAACGGGACTTGTCCCTAGACACATTGAGCAAAACTTTAGATGCATAAATAGCCTTTCTTCATTTGTTATAAAAATGGCGCGTTTTTTCAAGATATGTACAGTAGATATGGAGCGGAAACGGCAAATATTTTCCGGAATTTAGCTAAATATAACCATAAATTAGCAAAAATGACCAGTAGGAGAAAGTTTTTTATTGAAATGCCGTTCAACGGGACTTGTCCCTAGACACATTGTGCAAAACTTTGCATGCATAAATAGCCTAATGTCAGATAGACCAAATGATAATGGCAGGATGCAGCGCTTCCAGAGTAAGTTTATGCCCTGATGAAGGTCCCAACCTAGGACCGAAATATTGTCTAAATAAACATTGTGTGAACATCCGTTGTGCCCTTTGCCGAGTTCCCCAATTAATTTCATATTTAAGTATTTTGTTAGATACGGCAATTTTTGCTTTCTTTCTTTATTTTTGTTATAGAAATGGCGTTTTTTTCAAGATATGTACAGTAGATATGGAGCGGAAACAGCAAATGTTTTCCGGAATTGGACTAAATATAACCATAAATTAGCAAAAATGACCAATAGGAGAAAGTTTTTTATTGAAATGCCATTCAACGGGACTTGTCCCTAGATACATTGTGCAAAACTTTGGATGCATATAATGCGAAATATTGGTTAAATGAACATTATGTGAAGATTCGTTTGTGCCCTTTCCTGAGTTCCCCAATTAATTTCATATTTAAGTATATATATATATATATATATATATATATATATATATATATATATATATATATATATATATATAATGTTTATAATTGACATGTAAGTTTGATCGTGTAGGACGTTGTCCAGTCTTCAAACCATCCAACTTACTAACTTGTAGTTCTCGCTCTGTCCTATTTTTTATTTCTGGCGAAATAAGTTAGAGCAGTAATAAGCAAGTATCTTCGTCCGTCCTCATATAGTTATGCCAATGTTAAGGCTCACATCTCAATTCGTTCAATAAATTAATGTGGTCATAATGTGCTCTTTTAAGTAACCGCTCTTTGCTTTCCTTTGACATGTTTGATTTTCTTTTAACCTTCTTCTCTTTCAGTAACAGGAAATACAAATATGATAAGTGTGTAAGTAATCCATTATGGAAATGAGAAACATCGAATCCCCGTGTTGGAGCATCCGTTCTACACACATGACCTTGCTTCACACAGTGAAGAGTGCGTTGTAAGGAACCCGTTGACGCAGTGAAGAAAAAAGCTTGGACTCGAGGGGACAACAAACTAAAGAAAATGTAACATTATACCATGTGCTTCTTAAGATCTAGATTCAGATTTTATGTCTAAATTGTACAACATTGTACTTAACTTAAACAACTCTTGAAAAACAAACCTGATAAGAAATACGTCTACATTTTTTCATCAATTTTAAAGTTGAATTGCCAACTTCCTTTTCATTTATTCTTTTTTAATAAATTCCTTATTTTTATTATTCAAGTACAGATAAAACTAGGTTATTATTACACATTCATTATGACTATTTATTAAAATATTTTCAT